>WBOK01000465.1:0-47866 GCA_009289805.1 Alternaria gansuensis | reverse complement strand
AATCAATCCAGCTAAATCTCATACAAACAGCCAATCAATCAAGCCGGGGGCTGTCAGCTTGCTTGATTGATTGATCTCAGGTGTGAGCTCCACAGTATAATTCTATCGAACATGTGATTAGTAAATATTCTATTGCGATATCTCCCATTAACATGAATGGAGGTGCACGCATTCCACTACGATGGTCGTCGAGATCGATGAAAAAGGCTGTAGAAGAACACGAGCAGTGGTTAGAAGAGAAGATTGCGGGAGAGCAAACTGCCCCACGTCCGATAGCAACCCAAATCGACCTCTTCAACAAACCAGGGGCCGCTCACAAATTTACAAAAGCCGATGCCAATGACTTCTGAGAAGGAGATAAGGAGGCCGCGGCACAAAAATCGGTTGTGTTGAGCTCACACAGCACTTCTTGTGTTTACATTAGTGTCTACAAATCGGGACACTTGTGAAAGCTATATAGACAGGCTTGAACGTACAGACAGCCTGCAGACAACATGGAATTTTGCGTGGAAAATGATGGTCATACGTCTGGTATTGCTCCTGCACCTTTGTCTATAAGCCACGCCTTTATCTTGTCCATGGCGACTTCGTCGTGGCATTGAGCTGATGAAGAGTAATCTTCGTCTATCCAGCCATGTGTACCCCCTGAAAGGAGGTCTTCACCAAATCTTCTGCAAGACCCAAAGTCTAGTAGGATTGGGTTGTCATCGCCATCAATAACAATGTTTGTAGGGTTGAGGTCGTTGTGCGCAAGCCCAAGAGAATGGAGGTGCTTTACACCCGCACGAATACCGCGCATGCAAGCTTTCGATGTTAAGAGGACGTGGGACATCCTCGTGACGGTATTGCAAGATGACATTATGCTTCTCAAGGGCAATACCAGTAAATCGGCCGCAACTAACGGTGCAGCCATGGAACCTAATAACGTTCGGATGAGGGTTTTGTTCGAGGAACTGCAAGACCTCTGCTTCTCCGAGTAGCACTTGAGGCAGGAGCTTTGTCTCTTCCTCGTTGTCAAGGCACAATAGTTTAGGTCGTTTGATATAGAGCTTGCTCCGGTTTTCCTCTGTTACCACCGATATAGTGTTGATCTTCAGCGGATATATCCTCTCGTCCGGAACTCGTTGTAGGAGTCGGTTTAGATCCTGAACGCTCAAATCATATTTCCTTATGTTGGGTGTCTGACCAAACCATGCTACGTCGTGGTCATCGATGTAGGTAAAGGTTGACCATACAAATGCGCCAGTTTCTATGTCCTCCACTTCGCAAAGCGATTTCAGGTCTTTCTTTTTGCGGATATTGGCACACATGGAAGGGTCACCGTGCATGTTTCGAGGTTATTGGGGTAGATGTGGGACGGAGACGCAGGACGGGGATATGGAAGGATTTATCGAGTGAATGCGATCTGAAGGTATTAGCAACGCAAAGTGAAGGATATGACGGGTTTTACGAAGTCACATACCATGTGCACGTATTCCACACGATCAGTAGAGTGGGTGGATGAAACGCGGCTCCGCGCAGTACTGAATAATTTGCCCTACGAATCTGTGCTGTACAACAGCTCAATTAAGCCGTCTGTGATTAATGAGTTAAATCTAGGTACTGAGGGCTCTGAAAAGTAGCCAGGAGCTGTGTGGGCTATGTAATTACGTTGGCGCTGCTTGATGTTGAACTCGTCATGCGCCTGCGACACATGGCACTCAGGCAATCTACGACACATCACGTGTAGGATTCCCATTATTCAGCATAGCCATAAGCTTGCACAGCCACACAGAGATACCGTCCAGCTTAAAATAGATCATGCGCTAACTGTAACAAACGTGCAGGTCTAGTGGCGCATCAGCCGGATTAGGAAGCTGCTTTGGTCTTAAGTACCGACCAGGGTGAGAATCATAGATGAATATGCGTGCCAAAATCGCCACAAGGCTGATAGTAACTTCTCACTTTCGTAGTAACACATAGGAGCCGAAATAAAGACAGTCCGTCATTTCCAACAGGCTATTAGAGGCCAAGGGTAAACTCCCTCCTTACGCGACGAACAACCCGGTGGGCCGATTTTAGCTAATGAGAGCGAAAAGGTAGCAGGTATTACGACCTTACGCTACGCCTCGTAAGGAGGGAGGTAAGCGTTATCTAGAGTAGGCCTAAAACGTTGCGTAAAGAAGGGTGCACTTGATTATGCGGGCAGGCATCAACACCGCTGTACTTTTTGTATTAATTGGGAAGAGAGCGGTCTAGAGTAGGCTCAAACCATTATAGGTCGATGACTGCAGGTAAATCTGACGCGCTTAGAAGATACGAGTCGCTTAACTCCAAAGTACCTACGGTTTGTCTCGCCACAGGATGCGTCCCGCGACCCAGGAACAGACATTAGTAGGTTAGGCTAGGGTGTGCAGAAAGAAGACTGTTGACTAACACGCAGGTAGACATGCTGTCGCAGAGCAAAAAACCAATCGATCTCTAATTTGCGGCTAGAGGACATATACACACTGCGACACATGCTTAGGCGATGTAGTTTTTAGTTTAGATTAGTAGGAAGTGTACATTACCTCTAAGCGAAGACTTCAAAGACTATTTGCAGCGCTCCTAGGTGACCTAGTATGGATAGTGCGTAAGAAGCAATGTTAGTGTTGCAGCATAAAAGGTCCCGCTTTAGTTAGATCTACTTTAGGATAGGTCTTAGCTACAAGCTTAGCTTGTGTTCTAGGGTAGCTTATATTACAAGATTACGTGATATCTGCTAGCGGCGGGTTAGAATAGCAAAATCTAGCCCGCTTGGCTAAGAAGTACTCGCTATGGTAGCGACGTTGCAGTATTATTCTCGTTGTCAGGCCTGGCTGACGATATATGCTATCCTGCACCATGATCATTAGTTCACTGATCATACGTACCTTTTAGTTGCATGGCGTAGTAGTGTAGGGCTGCGTCCTGACACTCGTACCGCTGCTACTATGCTAAGGATAGCTTATACCCATGTTAGTAAGGCTAGATAGTAGTGTATTACTATGTTATAACTGCTAGAGGTAATGTAGGCTGAGTAGTAAAGCTGCAGTAGAAGTGTTGTATTGCGTTACAAAACAGCATTATCGGCGAATTAGTTGGGAAGGCGACAACAACGTTGGTAATGTTTTAGTAGCAGCTGCAAGTAGGGTAAAGAAGACTTATTACACTTTCCTTAATCATTATTTAATAGATATAGAGGCGAGGCGAGGACCAGAATTCTACTGTTTAGTAGTCTACTTACCTACAGTTTTTCTCGTGACGGAGTGGTTCTCGCTACGTAGTAGGGGATAATTAGTTGTTTGCAGGAAAGCGTTTGTACATGAGAACCACAGCTTGGTATTTTGCTTTCCGTAAACACCTGGGGATTCGCCATCAAATCCGATCAAACTTTCTGGGCATACCGGTCATCGTCGATGTAGAAGACTTGTTTAGGGCCACGAACACTCGCAATCCAATGTCCTGCGTCAAAGAGACCACTTTGAGAGATCACGCTGCTGAGTTTGTACTTGAGTGGCGGGCTGGGGCCAGCAACTTGGTATTGTAACAAGTCTAGAATGTCAGGAAACGCCAGGTGATTACTGTTTCTGGTACCGTCTCCGTTGACAAGGTGGAGTTTGATGCGGAGATACTCCGGTGACCCTTCAATACTTTCATACTCGATTCTTGGTTGTGGCGTGGACACAGGTTGTGCAGCCGAGGAGCTCTAGGGTAAACTCTCGCTGCATTGCAGCTGCTACGCTATAGCTGTATCCGTTCTTCGTGCAGTTGTGTGAGATGATCCAATAAAGGAACTTTAAAAGTGCCTGTAGACCGCCAAGCCGGAAACAAGTGCTACCTATTCCTTCGCGTCAAGCTCTCTACTCCTCCTCGAATTCCGCGTAATAAGCCACCCAGTCCGAACTTTTTTAGTTAGAGGGTTCTTTACTCATTGTTTCGGATGTGGCGCAGGTATAGGGGCGCTAGGGTTAGTACCGCGCAGATGGTAATCGTAAAGTCGAAGCGTACCCGGTGCTGTACGGTGTGCCTAGGGATCTACAGCCATATTCATTCGAGATTTCTAACATGAGACTAAGAATTCCGTAGTCGAATCTACTGCAGGGGATGATGTGTTTTTGGAAGCCAGCAGTAAGAGCGGTTGAGAGGTGGCCATGCTATACAACTTGGTTCACAAAGCGAACAACATCCGAAATGAATGGCTTTATAAAACTTCTTCCATGGAAGCGAAAAGAAATTCATTGTGTATTAAATCAATTTGGTAATGCGTCACAATCCGGCTGCCGCCTCGGGGGTCGGTCTGAGAGATGTGGTGAGGCGTTGGTGACTTTTGCCAAAGGCGAGTCCTGAACGAAGTTGCTTGACTGGCTTTTTACTATCAACTAGGCACACCCTCGTACTCCCAACCATCAACTAACTTCCTCTTCCTTCCCCTCTTATTCTCCCTCCGGTTCGCCGCACATTTGACGAAAAAGGTAAGCGCAGCCAGCAAGAAAATGATAACAGCTGCTACTGTCGGCACCACAACGATGCGCGTACGATCATTATCCGTCGTAGGAAGATACGGACATGTCCCATTGAGACCAATGACCCAGCAACCAGGCACATTAAAACTATTCAGGTTGATGTAAAGGACATCTTCATTGGGAGCGGCTGCCTGGAAAGCAGAGAGTAGATGCGAGTTTTCCAGCGCGGTGTGTGGAACGCTGAATTGGTATGGGTCTTGGCAGTAACCTTCAGCGTTGGCGTAGTAGGTTGAGTCGTCGGAGACGTGCCAGTTGTAAGGTTGTGAGGGATCATGGCAAGCCACACGATGATGTTGGTTGCAGTCTTCTACGCGCCAGCGTCCTGGGTAGGTTGACTTCATCATGACAACGCAGCGGTTGTGATTGGTGTCGTCGCCTTCTCCGGAAGAATTGAGGGGCTGACCGGGCGCGAACGACCATAGTGTGGAGTGTACATATGCGGCGTAGGGCAAGGGATTCTTGGCTGTAGTCGTGTTTGCCAAGGTTTGATTGAGGAAGGGAGTTATGCCACAGGCGGTAAGGTTGGTGACGGATGGTATAGTGGACAACAAGTCTGGGTTTGCGCTAACGTCAATCGGTGGTGCGTCGGCAAGGGCCCAAGACGAGTTACTTGTTGAAGGGATGATATTGTCGGAAGAAGAAAATAAGCAACCGGAAGTCACACGTCCGTCCGAGCCGACTGATGGTGTCTTTTCGTCGATTATAGTGCCGGGGGAGAAAACATAGTCGAGATCTGGTCCGATGTTGTACCTCGACATCTGCGGAGCGATTGTGCCATAGCTAGTGACAAGTCGATATAACTGCTTAAACTCCATGTAAGCTTCTGTTGGCCATCCACTTTCCGTAAAAAGCTTTCCATCAGCGTTCTTGGAATCCTGGTAATAACCCATGAGTGGGCGATTATTCCAATTGACATTGTACCACGAGCTGTTCAAGTTTGCGCGTTGGTCGGCTAAGATAGATGGAGTGTATGTGTCATCAGAAAGATTACCCTGTAACACATCACTGAGTAGTTGTCCAGGTTCAGGAAGTTGATCCTGAGAAAGATCGGGTGCCGGAGTGTCTGGATCGGTGATGGATGAAGCAGCGTGCACGTTGAAAGTGAACATAGTTATCGCAGCACTAGTCGTAGTGGCTGTTGTTTCGAGAAAATTCTCAAGTATGCCAGTAAGTAAATCTAGCGTCATCAAAGACGTGCAATTGTAGCTCCCAATTTGCAGAATTGGTGGTCCATTGGGAGTCGGGAAATCGATTACAGTTGGCGTTGCCGCACTTGATGATGAAGAAGTTGATGACGGGATAGAGGATACCACTGCTGATGAACCCAACGATGATTCTACAGACAAGGGATCCGGCGTAGATGTCTCTTGACGCTTCTCAGCCTTGAATGGAAAATCAAATGTAGATAATGGAATTTCCGCACTCATGCTATTACTTGATGGCGTCACTGTCGGTCCAGTCGCCGCAAGCACACTCCCGGCATTTGAGCTGTCCTCATTCGACCGAGGTAGCTCAACTGGACATAAGCTCCACACTGAACGCAGCGGATCCCAATACGTGTCAACTGTGAATCGTCGAACGCCGACAGCTAACAAGTTTGAGAAGCATTTTTGGAAAGCATTATGTTCGTACTGTTTGTGCGTGAAGCAGGTTTGGGCCAACGAAACAGCTGGCACAGTTTGGAAGTTGATCGGTACATGAAGTCCAATATCTCGTTGTACCTACTACGGGTCAGCAAAACTTTCTAGTTTAGTTCCACAAGGATGGCGCATTGACCCTGCGAACCCCAACACTGAGCGCACCTCTCACCTCTCACTTTACGAAGCAAAGGTAGCTGACACTTACTCTAAACGCCTCACTCCAGGGCTCTATCCAACGCGTGTCAACGGCACTCTGATCCGGGTTATACAACCCGTTAGCCGACATTCCCGCTGGGGGACCCAAACATCAGCACCACGAGAACGTGGCACCCACCTCGCGTGCAACAGAACGGATAGACGACGCCAGAAAGGCAGGGGGACGTGATAATATATCTTTAGAAACTGGATGCAACGTGGATTATTCGTATATGCAAATGCAGGTGTTGATGATGGATAGGATGATGTCGTTGGCCATCTACAGGGCTGGAATGCGCGACGGAGGAACGGCATCACGTGGCACGGCATTAGGTTTTCCCACCACTCCCGTTCCGGTTAAAGCGCGACTGGCCAATGATGACGATTTGCATCACCAATCTCACCGTTCCAACACCATGTCTGTAATTTGTACAGCGACATTTCTAGCAAAACTTCCGGTGGCGTGCATCTTGATTTAAATACCGGAATGCGTGTGCAACGAGTGTGGAGTGTAATGTATGGGATATCACGATTTACCCTTGATATATTCCAGGTGTCGCACCATATTGGTCCTGAAAAATTGAAAGAACGTTGGGTGCAAGCCTTGCACATGCACTTAACACATCCGTTATAGCTAGGCTTGCGCAATACCGAGCCCGCGTTGCTGGTAAGCCGTTACCTACAGTCCGTAAGCGACGGCTCGTGCTTCGCTGTTTTGTACGACCTTGATCGACGTCTGAAAACTTTTACTAGTAGTTTGCTGGCTGGGTGAGATGCAGGTAAGCGGTAGGAGGGATGCTAGGAAATACTTTGAGAGTGCATGGAAGGTTAGGAAAAGCTTGCGCAAAGTCTTTGCGGACGATGCAGGTGTGCGGCGCACGCTTGGACATGCTGACTGCCGCTTACAGTGCGGATTGCCACGGCTACAGTTGACGGAAGTAAAATGGCCGCTGCAGGAGGCCCTGAGGTACTGCTTTTACGACCCGTTTTATGCTGCGGCATGTCTCCTGGCTACGGATGCGACGTTGCTATTGAGGTAAACGGTCCGCTAGCTACAAGTGATTGAGTCAAAGTTGCCCATGGTAGAGCCGAGAAAGCCGGGGCTATAAGTCTGACAGTTTTCCGCATTCTAGAGCGAAGTGGATGAAGGGAAGGATTCTATCATGGCAGTGTTGAGAGGAGTTGAACGCCAGTCGCTAATGCGACAGATGCGCTTTCATTTTCGGGGGAGAGGAGAGGCAACCTAATTGTCCACAAGATTACGACGAACACGTCGATGAACTCTTTAACCGACACGGCGAGAAGCCCATTGCAGCAAAATGATAGTTCTATTCAGAAGGTGTGTTTACCACACTCAACCCGGCGGCAACTCCGCACTGTTGACATCTCCCTTGACAGTCGCCGAAGCCGTAACACGCCCCAGTATCGGCAAAAGCAGGAACAACGGCTCCAGACGTTGCAGGACCTATGCCCGCACGTCCGGGGGACAGATCCACAGTTGTTTGACACCTAACGTCTTCACTACGTACGCACAAACGAACCAAGTTTCGCATGAAGCCAGTGTCTTTTGACGCAACCGCTCCATGCGCGTTTCACCGAAGGCACCAGCAAGTTACCGAGCGTGCCGAGCTTCTCAAAGTCTGGGTGCGAGGGTCTAGGTCTGACACCCTTCTGACAGTCCTTACCCCTACATCTGTAGTGCACTAGTGGAGACGACGTGTTTCGTGCATAACTGCTACCTCACAGCTGGACATGCGATCCTGGACAAGGTAAAAAGGTTTCACCATCGAAGCTGAATGCACATGTCATGAGCTCGACCGGTCCATAGCCGAGCCACGAGCCACATGATGCGGAGAAGGACCGGCGAGATCTGCGCTAGAGGACAACGTTACGATGCCTGTGCAGATCGAAAGGAGTACGACACTGGCATACATTGTCCAAGGACTCGATATGATCCTCGTGTCATGTTAACTCGCAGAAAAAGCGAATATATCCACGAGACCGAGATGCGCCGGATCATCGGATCCATACCCTTCAACGTTCAGCAGTAAATGGCGATGTGCACTCATCTACTCGCCCTCAGCCAGATGCAAATCCGATGTCCCACAATACCGCCGTCCCAGGTACCAATGGAGTCGAGTTGTGACGGGCTGCAGACTTGGAAAAAGATCGTAACCCGAAGGATCGGGTCCGGAAATGCATTGTGTTCAGGACGGCGATCTTCGAACAACGGCTCTGCGACGGTGTATTCATTAGCAGCAGAGGGAAGGGCGGTAGACCATGGGATTGAACGGCGCTATCCTCTTGACGGCGTGGGCCCAATACCAGAGTTTTCGGGGACGCTATCGATTAGTGAGTGAGTATCCGCATTAGAGTACTAGGCCCTTAACTATGGCATATGCACAAAATACGCGTGTCTTCTCAACGCTTCCAGCACGTTTGTAGACATGGAGATACACGCTAGTCGCAAATCTCGCGAGCCGTCGCGCGCTAGGGCGAAGATCAAAGTCTAATTCCCGTAAGCGGTCAAGCCACAAGTAGCCGCATGACCGAGCTCCCAGTGTCTTGTTTTGTTACTTGCTATAGTCGCCGACCCTGGCTGCATTTGATTTGGTTGAGTGGAACGTTGACGTGGACAGGGTTAACGATCGCACCAGGAACGCTCAATCGAGAAGCGATTTGCTCGGATGCACGCTTGACGAAAACGAGAGCGGGTGTGCCGCACCGAGCGAAACAGGAGGTAACAAGTCGTGAAGTCTGTTAGAGTGAGGGGATCCTAGTGCGTGCAAATTGGGGGTGCGTGGACGGTTCTTAATCTCCACAGTCGCTACGCCATTGCGGTGTGGGTTGGTCTTGCGATACTATTGAATCTGTCACAACTTGTTCTATGATGTTTCCAGGGATTCCCTAGGGTGGTCTATCAGAACTGGCGAAGCATACGGATGTGGCAAGAATCACGGTGACAAAATATTGCTCAGCGGTCCAAAGCCCCACCTCGGCCACTTTTGGTGGCAGTGTGCGGAAAAGGAGTAGCCAATCAGTCAATTTAGAGGGAAGGTATTGTCCGTCAGCCAGGCGGGTCTAATCAAATGAGGAGATGGTGTAGGCGACACTGCAGGTGTTGCGACGGCTACGACTGCGTGGACTGATCGGTGATTGTGGCGAGATCGCCTCATGCGTACATTGAGGTGTGGATGGGGAAATCGTTGTAGTGGATCTCAGACGTTTGTGAGTATCTCTCATGCGGTGGGTACCACAAGCGGTCCAGGTGTCATTGGAGCGGTGAAGTCTGACCCTGAAGCATTTAGAAACCTGGAACTTAGTGTTTATCGATCGAGATACGAGGTGGGAACTCCTTGTTCTGCTCGTCAGTCATTCGGACATGTGAACTTGGTACTTGATGTCACTGGTTGGTCTTGTGACGATAGTATGAGTTGTATTTGATGGGCATCGCTATAGGACGCGTGCAAGTGCTGTCGCACTGCTGGGTATTATTACTGCCGACGAAATTGTCGCAGTGTACAACAAGGCCTCCGCAACGGCCAATGGAAAAACGCCGTAGTGTGTCAAATTTCGACGTGCGCGATGCTGTAAGGCTAAAACGAGCGCAAATAGAAACGTATTGATGTGCCTCCCAAACGTTGCACGTGAACAGAGGTGCTACATGGGGTATCCTGAAAGTCGTATACAATGGGACCCTTTTTAGTTCCATACAAAACAAGCAACGATAAGGTTATAAAACTTTCCAACATGCAAAGTATCGATCACTGAATGTGGGCCATTAATAGAAATAAATAGTTTGAAACATGCGACGTATAGACAAGAAGGGGTATGTTGGACGATGTGAAACATGATGGACATTTACATGATGTTTCGCAGGGACATCCTGTCCTTGGGCGAGACGGGTGCACTACGGGCTTCTGATGGCACCGAGGGTAGCACGTAGGGTGACGGGAGTTGTCGCGCAGCTGGGCTAGTCGTTGCACTTGAAGAATGCGGCACTGAGAGCATTGGCTCGGCGAGCGAGTGGAAAGGAGGAAGTGACCGTTGCGGGATACTGGTTGGTGCAGACTGAGGCATAGAGTGGTGGTGTGTGAGCTGAGGAGTGGGTTGAGTAAGCAGTCTCGGTGGTTGTGGTCGCTCGTAGTTTGGCTCCCGAAAGGCAGGCGCAGACATGGGCGCTGAAGCATCGCTGCGATGTAGAGGAGGGAGTTGCAGCGAACCTCGTCGCCTGTAGACATCATAAGAAGAGTCGTCCTCGGGCGCAAAGCCAGTTGTAGGCAGATAGCGAGTGGAAGAGTTCTTGCGCTCCTCCCTGCTGCCGACTAATGGGGCAAGTGTGATGTCAAGTGGGGAAGCTGCGCCACGTGGTGAGCGCGACTCTGAGCCCGTGTCCGTGATGAGGGAAGGAGCACCATCGGCTGACACGATCGAGTAGCCAGAAGGTGAAGGCATGGGCGTCTCAAATCCTCGTGCTCGTACAGTGGCGTGTGATCCATAGACTGAGATGTCGAGAGGTTGCGGACGCGATCCAGAAAAATGTTCGAAACGCTGGGGCTGAGGCAGCTTCATGGCATGGGAAGAGTTCATTGAGGTGTTGAGTGATGATCGGTGTGAGTCGTGGTATGTAGCCATGCGATGCTCTTCGTGGTGGGGCTGACCATGGGGCCCTGGGTAGTGGTAGCCGGGCTGCGGGTGGTGCATGTGCTCTCGAGGTCTCTGATCAAGACGCTCAGGGTTGCGCTTGCGGCGGTTTTGGCCGCCATTCCACCAGTTCTTGACAGCGTTGTCGCTTCGTCCTTTTAATCTGCGTGCAATCTCTGCCCACCTCTTCCCCATCTCAGCTACCATCTTCTCGATCAGCTCCCCCTCTTCTCCGGTGATGGGATCGTGGTTCAGTGTTGGCTTGAGGTTTTGGTGGTAGCGCTCTCTGCATTGTTTTGGTGACCGGGAGCCAATCTCTTGTGAGATGCGTACCCAGTTGTGAGGTCCATTGCGAGCGACGAGATTGACGAGCCACTGATCCTCGTGCTGCGACCATGGGCCGCGTCTGTGAGCAACCATGATGAACTCTTCAGGTAAGGTTTGGAATCTTTCACAGTGTGTAGAGCTCAGGAGATGACCAGAAGAGCCGAGTTGTTGGTTTGACTCGATCTCTTGCGAAGTGTGGTGATGTTCTGCATTGGAGGTTAGTCCTGAATAGGTCCAAGCACCGAAAGAATAGGACAGAAAGAATGGATGTGAAACAACAACCATATCAGATGTGTTCAATCTCAGATTCTGCCGATGATAGAGTATGAAGCAAGAAAACAGTGTATGCCGAAATGCAGTGGTCGTAATAGGGAAATGCAAGAGGGGCAGTTGGTGAACAACTGCGACGATGGAGAAGAATTAGACATACCGTGATGTGTGGATGAGAAGCACAGAGTAAAGTGTCAGTGCGATGGTGATATGGTAGAGGCGAAGTCGAACGGTGGTTGACGTTGTTAGACGAGCCAACGGTAACGTGGTAGAGGCGAGCACCGGTATATATCACGACGGGCGCGGGGAGGAGTAGTCAGGACACTTGGGCGCCAAGGCGGTCCAGGAGCTATGGACTTGTTCGGGACGGGCAGATGTGAGCGAGGATTCTGCTTTTCAGACGATGCGGCTAAGGCACTGGTGAGATGGTGGACGGAGAGCACTGGGGCGTCATGCGGCGCTCTGAGCGACTAGCTGGGCCCTGAGCAGCAGAGGGCTGATGTAATCGTTGTCAACGATGCACACAAGCAGCGGTGGACCTGGTTAGGTGCCAGATCGTCGGATTTGACAAGTACCCTGTATCACATCGTGGCATGGCGTATGGCGCTCGCCCGGCGCCGACTTTGGACGGCAGAAAAAGCAGGCGCAGCGCCCAGCTCGCATTACCACCCTGAAAACAAGCGTAGTGAATAGCTACCCCCCCTCCCCCTGCGACGCTTCCTGGCCGCCGACAGCGCGCTGGTCTCCGCCGACGGCCCACCGCTCGCGCAGAATGGGTGCACTCGCTAGGGCCCCTGGCCGTTTCGTTGTCGATTGATGATGGTGCAAGCTAGCAGCAAGGCCGGTGGGATTTTGAAGACACCATGGAGACAGTCAAAGTTGCCCCCACTCAGCGCGATACTTGACTTCCCCTGCCCTCAGTAAAACCAAACATGTCGACGGGCGCAAGGTTGAGTAGCAGCCTCAGCCAGCCAGCCTCAGCGGTATCCAGGATGCTCCAGTGGGCTCGACCTCGCCCCCATCGTCACAAGTTCCGTGTACCGTCACCCTGGTTCAGCAAGGCCGGACATGGGCCTGGGCTCTATGTCGCATTTGTCGCCGTGACCTGGAATGTGATAGATGTGGTGTTCTGGTAGTCTCACCCCAGCGTGTATGGCGAGCATCTTGCCCACACCTCCCCACACCAGACGTCTCTCAACTCGTGTTTCCAGTAGTAATGCAATCCACATGAGGCGGCCCTCTCCAGCGCCGCACGATGCACGTTGCAGTCAGCACTTGGGCGTCGATCAAACGGGTGCTGGTGCTGGTTGCGGACCGGGCGCGAGTAGTGCGATCGTCACGGCCCTCACACATTGGAGGACACGAGGTCGGCGAGGTGAGCTTGGCATTCTGACTTCTCCTTTTCGGGCCTGTCGTTCTCCCGAGGCTAGCGCGGTGCACTCACATCGAACTGGCCGTGTTTCTGCTGTTCTATATTCCGGCGAGTGCGACACTTGACCTGTTTCCTGAGGCGCGCTCTCTCTGCCTCTGCCTCCCTCCCTCTCTCTCTCTCTCTCTCTCTCTCTCTGTATCGCTCTCCATCTCTGCCGCGCTGGGATGAAGTTGAATGTGTCCAGCTGGCCGCCGTTGGTGGGCTGAAATTTGATCTGCCGGCGGGACAGTAGCGAAAAGTAGCGAAAAGTAGCGAGGCCGCCCCAACTGGAAAGTATGCACCAGTGAGCGCCTGCCATGGCATTTGGAATGCTGCTAGTGCACCAGTCGCGCCTGCCTTCCAGCCCGTTTCGGCAGCCTCGGAGGGCAGCCGCGCACCTTTTGGGAAACAGAAAACCGTCCATTGCCAAAACGCACCGTCACTCACTTCTGGACGGTTATCCTCGCCGAAGTCACCCACTACTAAGGCGATCGCATGCTGAAGCGGCTGTCTTGGTTAACGTGACGCTATCATCTCGATGCTCCTGCATCGCTGCAACGGGACGCTCTACAGCGCCGAGTGAGGCTGCCTTCGCCCAACTTTCTCCATTTATCCCCCCAAGCCAGACGTCGGCCTGTTACGCCATCGGTGGGGACACTGTCCGACTGCTCAATTTGATACTGCTCCAGCGGCCTACTATGGGGATATCCTGAGTGACCCATGTCGGCGCTGCGCAAATATAGACAGCCTGATCTAGACTGCTGCATACCCCACGCGACATGGTTCCAACTACATAGTATGTCCCCTCAGGCAGGACAAGGGCTCCATTGCATTCGGATCGACCGAGGTCTCGCCATTCCCCTGTTGCGTAGCATTGCGGCGCAGGCTGTGGCTGAAGCACCAGATCTGGGGCTGACCAGCCTAACCCGCTGTAGCGCTAGCTCGTCCCAGTCGTCGGGCTAGCGTTACGGGGCGCACAGCATCCGGCCGAGTGGGTGCTTTGTTTCGCTGGGCCTCAGCCGCTTTCTGCTGCACATGCGCTCGAATGCAGCGACCTCGCCGTCCATCCGACGACTTCATTTGCTCGGATGCGCCTGGTCGTCCATACCTTCGCTTGAAATCGCTTGCAGAGCCTAACGGTCGCCGTCGCCGATCCCTTCTGAGCCCGCAATCTCGACGAGCGAATGGCATTTCCATGGGGTGCAAATCTGCTACATGCGCGCAAACTTGTGGCCCGCTGCTGATTCAGGACCCCAGTCGTAGTCAGGGTCAAATGCGATCGCGGAAACAGACTTTCGCCAAAATACGCAGGCCTGAACGTCGCGTTCGGATTCTCGTAACGGCCGTTCGCCTGTCGGGCGTGCTGGGTGGAGACTGCCTGTGCCCTTGAGTCGTCAATTCGCCAAACCATGCACCACCGATTGTCAATCCAAGCCCCTCAACCCCTTCTGTTCTTCGGAGCACAACGCGTGGTCTTCCGCTTGGTCCAAGGTTTCTGAAATCCTTGCCTGCCGTCTATTACGATTGGCTGCTTCATACGTCAGCCGCAGCTACATACTCGACCATCCTCTACCATGCCGCGCAGTATCCCGCCCTGTGGGACCAACGGTAGTTCCAACAATCAGGTGTGGCTCATGCTGTGCCCACTGCAATGTTTGAGCAAGACAATTTGCAAATAGAGCACCGTGCTACAACTGCCACGCTTTGGTGTTACGTCTTCCATATGGCCCTGACCAAGCATGTTCGGGCCTTGGTCTAAGTCTGTGTCGAGACTTGCACCTCTTCCCGACACCAAATTACACTCTACGCAACAACGGCATGCTTCCGCACTCTATTACCCGCGCTTCGCAACCGTCTACAAAGTGCGGGATGGCGGTGTTCCGGCTTGGTGTGGAAAGTTAGCCAGTGCGACTCGCGGAATATTGGGTGTCTTCAGCGAAGGCTCCCTGTTAAGGACTGCCCTCTTCCTTGGCCTACACAAGGGGAGTATGTGCGCGGGTGGAAGGGGATGAGCGATCCACGGATTGGCAGAGCTCTTGCTGCATGCGCCCGGCAAGTGCTCCCCTACGCCTTTACCAGTGAGCACCTTACCACACAAGCTCTCATCATGTAGGCAGCGGTGACCCAAGTTACTCTTCTGACGTCTTGCGTTGTGCAACTGTGAGATCGCCGACGATGGGTATGGAGTCACCAGTAGCATGCTTGTATTCTTTGTGTCTGAACGCCCCACCATCAATATCGTATTAATACCTACTTATCGTCATTGATGGCACACTCCTACCAGGGTCTGCGGGTACGCACAGTGCCGTGAACAATTGTTCGGCGAGAACGAGGTGCGAGGCCTGTTTGGATTGGCATTTCCTCCAACAACTTTCAGTACGCAAAGACAGGGATCCCCAGCCACGATCTTCTAGGTCAGATTAACGAGTGATCTACGCCCAGCCAATAGCAATACCGGCCGCTGCCTCAATCTTCTTGAAACCCAGCATCCATCTTCGAGAGTTGTTTGTTATTCCCTCGTGTCTTGCTCCTATTGACTGGGTTTCCTATTGGTGGTGGCGCGCGCCGTCCTTCCTTATTCAATTTACGGTTGGCGAAACATTTGCAAATCGAGCTTTGGAGCTTAATGATCTTTGACAGCGGCACACCAGCGGTCAACCCGATTGACCTATCCGCGCAGTGGCCCGCTCTAGCCTCGTTATGACAGGGCATCCACGCACGCATGCCAGCACTGTTCAGCACCTAGCCTACAAGCGATCTTCAACTTCTGAACCCCAACTGCACTCATGCTTCAGATGTGTCTGGGGTGATACAGCAGAATAGTACTGCATCTCTTCACGCAGAACCTCACGCAGCAAAGCGTCGTCGCTGACTCGTCATCGACTCCATCTGCGTACGTTAGCGCGCTGCTGCGGCGCATCCTTCTCACTGGTCCAAAGCAAGATGCGGCACCAACGAGGGAAGGCCGTTTGGCTCAGATCTGAGCGCCCACTGAATCGGATCGACATGCCCCACCAAAACCCCTTTCTTCTCTGCTCAAGGCTGCAAAAGTAACAAAAGTAATTTTGTGGTTAGCAAACGCTATCCGAAATCAGCAGCCAAGTTTGTTGGCAAGCCATACGACTTGTCGCTCGGCTCACACCGACACAGACCTCATCGATGATTCGCTGGGATTGTGCGTTACCTTTATCACCCGTCCATACGGAAAATAGCACTTGACGGATGATCTTCTGTTTCAGAGTTCCACCGTCTGTCGAAACGTTAATGGCGTTGATCATGATGACACCTCGTCAAGCCATATGAGGATGGTCAACAGACAAGCGTGGGTCACCTCGCCGAAATACTAGCAGTTAGTTTCGAGTGCAGATCTAGTTCCAACTTCTTGTACTAGGACAGGTCGGCCGACCCAGACGTTTGATTCAATATTCACTGAGTTTGCAAGTCCCTGATTCCGTGTGCGGCTGGGGCCGTCGGATGCCAGCGCCAGGATCATCTTCCGTGCAAGATGTAGCGCGCCGTAAATTTCTTTGTGAAAGTTCATGCAAGATGTCTCTCTTCTGCAATTACGGTTACTGAGGCACTCATCGTGTCATAATCGTTTCCTTCGCTCAATGTCCATCTGTGCGTACCATGATCTACCACACCCATGATCGACCGGTTGGCTACACCCGGATGGAGATCCACGACTCATGATTCTTGCGTGCTCAGGATAATCAGGGTGCAGTGGTTGCTTTTTCGCAACTTGCAAAGCTCAGATTCAAGGCATGGACTGTACCGCTTCACTTCACGTTCCCATCTCTTTTTTACGTCCCGTCGAAGTGGCCGATTCATCCCCTTCCCGCGCAAGCTTCCTGCATCAACCTTTTCCCTCCTCCCCCACACGACCTTCATCAAATAACGTGCTCCACTCAGGATGTTCAGGAACGTTTATGTTGGACACGGTCCACGCCAGAAGCATAAAACAGCATCAGGGGGGCTTCGCAAACAGGGATCATCGCTTCACTATGTTGGCAAGAGCTGTTTGACCGTTCACCATTTTCGGACAGGCAGCACGCCCACGCGTCGTTGAGGGTGACAGCGCATCGTTTGAGTAGGATGTACCCACTCTCTGCAGACTCATTACAGCAGTTGAGCCATTTAGCGGCTTTTGTTGACCACCATCCACTCGGCTTCGCCTCCCTGCCCATGTGTACATGCAATCACCGTGAACTCAGCTGTTCAAGACTGAAAGGCTTTCCGGAAAACACCGTCGATTCACATGCGCCACAATGTTGCCCACTAGCCTACAGTTACCGCTTTGGGCGCACCAGCTTATCGTTTTGTTTTCTCAATAGGCCCGAGTACCAATCAGCATGGCGAGTCGAGCACCATTTCAGGCACAGCAGAATCCTGTTCTGCGGCCTCGCCATTCTTTTTGACGATTACTGACTCGTCACAACATCGAATGATAGCGACGACCACAGCATTAGGCTCCACACTTTCATTACTCGATTGATGCGCTTGTAGGCATGAGGAATCCCGGTGCTAGGCTTAGCATCAGGATGAGCTGGCATCACTACTACGCGAGCGTTGGCAATCGTCTTTGCATAGGAGACTATCAGAGCGCTCCGCCAACCGGTTCCGCGTTGAACAGCATTTGAATGTTCCACTCAAGTCTATCATTTTCATGTGGGAACATTGCTCTTGGCTATATGAATACATGTGTATCTCGGCAACTCTTCCATGGAAAATCGATGAACTTCTGTATCGTATTCTGGCGTGGCCCCTGAGTAACCATGTTGTGCGTTTGTCTCCCTTTGCTTCACATGTCACTCATTTTCCATTTCACAGTATTTCCTGCGTTCAAGTGTCTACTCAATTGTCATAAGGAAAACCGCCAGCTGATGTTAGGAAAACCATTACACAGTTCTTTCCAGCATTCTCAATACACATACCCGATTCAGAGCAGTGGCACAAGCTCGGAATAGTCATCAGAGACACAGTTGAATGAAACCTCTATAATGGTGGCTGGCTCAGACATCAGCCTGCCTGTCATCCACCAGAATTCAAAATAGTCACAACCTCAGCTCGACAGGCTCGTCACACGAATCAATACAGAGTAGCACCTCGCTTCGATGCCCAACAACGCTGCGGACACAGATATCTCACGCATCGCATCCAGTGCATAAGGGCTACCCCCCGTTGTGCCCTCTACGACACGCAATGTCCGTTCCGAAAACCCGTTGAGGTACCTGACCAGCGCCGAACATGAAGACCCAAGGCCAAGGTAAGAGCACGAAGCTTGTCTGCATGTGGTCATACAACTAGCTCTTGCGCCGGTGAGTGGCGGAAGAATTGGTACAGACAAAGTGGATTAATGATACACGGCAGTTTGTGTTTGGATGTGGGGTGACGCAATGATTTAAATGCGCAGGTAGGCGATGCATGGGCAGCACCCACCGTTCGTCATCACAATCTGGTTAAAGGATGCGAACAGGAGCATGCAGAACGCTCAGCGAAAGGAACATCACATACACCCACCCTATTGTGATGCTTAATACCCCGCCAAAGTAGCAGCATCGCTTTCTGCGCATCAATGCAGGGTCGCTTGCTAAGCGGTTTACCACCCTGCCCTCAGCTTCCATGCGCTACACGCCTGCAGAGTACTTGAGCACGGCAATCCTGGCTGGCGAAGACGATAGCTTCGCCAGCGAACATTTACTCCTCGTGTATCCCTCTGGTGCCACTCTGCGAAAGCCCGTCAGAAGCTGATCACGAACCCGAGGCCTCGCACCCGGGCCCAACGCCCGCAAACGCCGCCGTTTGTATGATGCTTCTAGGGAATTTCCATAGGGTAGCACGGCGCGCATGCGAACGTCGAACTGCATTATCGGCTGGCCGCTGCGTAGGTCTCTCCTATCCATTCAGACATGGCTTTCGCTTTCGATGAAATCGGGTCAGAAAACATTCAAGCATATGAAACCCCTCTTCCACGTCCGACCAGGGTAGTACAGAAGCGGAAGGATTACGCCCTCCCTGTCGCATCTCGCACCATACTCCCCAATCTGTCAGTTGCGCGGGCCGTAGCCGTCCGGAACCAATCTCCATCGCCACCCACCCGCGGCTCGTCTTGTCTGACACACGTCAAGGGCCATTTCCTCCCCATGCACCCAACCAAACGCCAGCGGGATGTGGACGAACAAGGGAAGTTAAGAATCACGTATCCAGGCATGCAAGCGAGAGAAGGGCCCAATTGCCCGCCTAAAGCCACGAGGCAGGAAAAGCCGTTGGGCCACGCTAAACCGGTTCTATCAATAGCGCTGCGCAGGTGTGCCCTCCGTCCATTTCTCATCTTCGCCCCGGGAGTCGGAGACGGTATGCAGCTAAGTTGGTGAGGTGGTTTGGTGTATGTCCGCCGTCAGTTTGACGCGGAAGCGCGATATGGACGGCATTGCGGCGCGGGTTTCTTAGGGTCGTACTCCTGCCTGCGTCTACGAGTTGCGATAATGGAGCCCTGGATCAGGCCCAATGCCACCCGTCATCATGATCAACCACGACCTTGCATTGCGTTCGCCCGTTTGCAGTAGAAGGCGCGAAATTCTTTGCGTTACACATGTGGAGACAGGCCGGTCGGCCGATGAAGTAATGAGTGTTGTCTTTGACAATGGCCCCTTGCTCCATTGCTCGCGAGTACTTGGGGGTATTTCACCGCAAAACTGACCGAGTCGCCTCGTCTTTGGGTGTCACAATCTAGAACACGGTCGGTTTTCCCGTTGAACGCGCTGGGCGTGTATCGCGCTGACACAAGACCAGGATACCAGGTCGACACAAACGTTTGCAACGAAGAGAGACACTCCAATTGTACACACAAGAACCCCGCGTCATCATCATCCTACACTAACACCAGCCCGTGCACACACCTTTTCCAACATCTCGATCCTGTATCTGCATCCTGCAACCTGGTAAATGATCCACAGGCCTACAAACCCTTTCCATGACAGCCCGACCCTTAATTCTCTTAGTCAACTTACCCGCCGCAGGCATTTTACGAGACAAATCTCGGAAAAGGGACTCTGCGCCCGGTCCATTGCCAGTATCATATCGGTCAGACTCTTGAATGATTTGGCGGTTGTTGGTGTTTGGTAAGTTTGAGGCTTGAGTGAGGAGAACGAGCAAGGGCAAGTTGCAAGGGACGATGGGTAGTAAGACCGAAAAATGACACCATTGGGAGAGTAAACGAGAAGAGAGACACACGGAAATATATGCTATTGGGTAATGAGTATGACGGTGCAGCTGGGCCTTGTCTGTTCAACGACGTGGTCCCACCACCTTGGTAAGCTAGTTCAACGGGCGCGTAACTATGGTAGGCTGGGATTCGTTTGTTGCCTTGCAGAATAGTACAGTTGATTAGCTTTGGGCTGCCGATTGTTGCATGATGGGCTTTTCATGTACTGCACGTTTTTTTTTCTTTCCCTTCGCGATGCTGCAGGACCTAAACCTCTTGTTGTGCAGTGCGTCCGCTTCTAGAACAACCGTGTTAAGCGAAAATGACATGTTTCTGGCATTAGCCTCGTGCTTTAGGACTCAGGTGGTCGTATCTGGGTTATCTGATGTGTGGCGGGCAGACAAAGTAGGGTATGGCGCTTTGCCTTTGCATGCAGCGCCGTCGCATTCCACATATTCTGCATGCCGTCACCACACCAACACTACACTGCAACTAGGCGCAAAAATCCTTCAGCCTTTCCATGTACCTTCGCTTCTCCCGAGTCAGTCCCAAGTGCAGTCCCGGCCGTCTGTTCATGCCTCGCCCCCGTCTGCCTGCCTCATGATTCTTCCGCTTTTGCGCGCCACAGGAATCCTTCCACATTGCAAAAGCGGTAAAAATACCCCAAACACTTTTACCTGTTTTGAGTCGGATTGCCTTACTTCCGGAATCCTTTCACAAACCTACGGCATCCTGGATTCCTGCTTTGGGCAGTAGCGTATGGCCAGATTGAGTATGCACGCAATGTACGGTTAGTAAGGCCTCTTTGTGGAGAGCTGGACTGCTTTCGTATCGGCGGCACCGCATGGGACGTTCATCTGTTGGTGGTATCGACTGGTGCTGCCGTAAATACGTTGTTCATAACGGAGGCTGGTTTGGTTGGTTGGTTGGTGAAGGAGTGCCAGGATGGGTTGTTCAGCTCTCATGGTCCACACCTTCTCATTCCCGTCAGGTCTTAGCAGGATAGCTACTCGATCGGCAGTTGCCCTCAGCAAATGAACACGACACTACATGCCACTGGGAGCCAATATTGGAAATACCTGATTCCGTCACAACGTTGTCCCAAACGGTACCGCAGGCTGAGCCGCCCCATCGTGGCGACCTGATCGCCATTATCCGTCTGAAGGCGAACCAGGAAATCTCACGACATACATGTAGGGGGATGGATATGGTAGTCGCTCGATTGGAGTACCGTGGTGCCGGGCAAACACTTCGCCGAGGTAGATTCGCTTCACATAGCCCTTTGAGGCTGCGCTATGATGGGTGTGCACATGGATAAGCGATGGCGATCATCTTCATTGAGCGCGTCGCAGAATTGGAGGCTGTGGGATAGAGCAGTGAACAGCGATGTCGAACCTCTTTGCTCTGGATTACTCGTTGCATTTGGTTGAGGTTTACGAGGGCTGAATATAGGTCAGGCTGATGTGACGTTCCGGTGAAGACCATGTGTGATACCGCGATTTAATGTGCTGAGGCTGGTAAGGATGAAGTGAATCGTCGTCACACTACACGAGTAACAAGTCGAAGGTTAGCGTTTGTATGTTTGTGTGTTCATTTTGATCACATTTTTTTCCCGTCGTCCGTTGTATCCCTTCTGGTTTACTGCTTCTCTGGACAGTACTTTGGCCTCAAATACTTCACTTCTATCTTAGTTATCTGTGTACAGTCGCTAGATCTATTGGCTGCTTACTTGGTATCTAATGTACTTGCACAGCTTATACATATTCTCTCCATTATCAACGTCCGCTGTTATCTTCCTCCCCTCTAAGTACCCAAAATAACTACACGCGGATTTTATCTCTCCAAGTTTCAGTTTCTATTTCGTGCGCAGAGGCCGTGCAAGGCCTGTGGTTTTTGTAGAGTAATTCATAACGTAGGTTATAAGCAAGTGATGCAATTAAGCAAGTAACGTAGTTTTGGTAAGATCTTACTCAAAATTAAAACTATACATAGACGTATAGTAGGTGATATATCTGCGTTGTAAACAGTGGAAAAGCACCACAAGATTCATCACAAAACATAGTTCACTGTCAAAGCAGATGCAGCGTAGATAGTGTAAACATGTATGAGGTATTTCATGGCCGCTAGGATACATCATATTGCAAGGCTCGCACGCTAATTGGAGAAGGGGGACTTACACAGAAACATTAGGGCCCTAACGAAGCCAAATAGAATGCCAGCAGCAACGCTCGCAACCCGTGGAAATGAAGGGCTATTGGTTCAGGCAAACCAGAAAAGTCCGACGGGAGGACATATTGCACCGATCAAGCTGGGCGATAGTCTACCCTCCGGGGAGCCCGATGCAGTGCCTTTGTCGAGGATACCAGGACGGACTCCACAAATTTCTGCCCAACAAAATTATTTGACAGACGCGATACAGAAACAGTCCACCTAGCTCACTTGTTAACCCTATATCTTGATATTATGGCTTTGTTTGAGGATTGAACACAACAGCAATCAGGAATGCCTCAGATGTAAAGTTCGCAGTCAAGGTTGCTAAAGGCAAAGCATGTTGCTTCATATGTACATGCAAATATGACTAAATTGTCTCAGCATAAGCAGCCTAGCTTCAACGACACGTTGTCAACGTATGCAGTAGAGCAAATGATTGTTCATGCGCTCTGAGCGGGCACTGCGATTCCATTAAAACCATCCCGAGCTAAAATAGTTATCATACATACAGGTTGAGTAGGTTTGCGCATCCGCTGCAGTAGTCGCTAAGGGTCTGCATTGCAAAATGATATGCGTAGTTTTTATCCGTAATAGTCGGCATTTCGACTAAAAGCTCAACAAGCAATCACAAGGCGTTAGTATTTACGGTATAGAGCGTTCCTTCCGGATATGGTAGCTTGGCGGTTTTTTTAAATTAAGATAAACGTATACCTTACTGTATTGGCTTTGTCCTTTTGAGACAACCTTTTAATGTGACTATACATTTTGTAGGCACCTTTTTGGTAAAAAAAGATTTATTGCTAATAATAGGTATCTAGGCTTACGCCCTCTTGTTTGGCTAGCACGCAATTAGTGTGTTATGTATTTAAATAAAAATAAAGATGCGGAATTTTTTTCCAACTAACCTTCCTAACTAATAAGTATTTATGGGCAAGCTAACGATAAGCGAGTTTGGCGGACCTAGTCAACACGCAACTATCCGTGACAGAGCCTCCCCCTCTAGTCTAGCGTCCCAACAGCCTTAAATTAACTCTCTAGACTATATAAAGATAGTTTAGTAAGGAGCGCGTGTCACTTGCAGCTTAAGTGCTCTTAAGACGCATATTACCTGCAGTTTAGGCGCGTAACAAGCTTTAGGCTTAAGTCTTTATAGCGTTATTGTAGTAACCCTTAAATTTGTTATTTATTTCTTAAAATTTTTAGAGGTAAAGGTAAAAGTGTGTAATTATTATAGGTAGTCTATGCGAGGTAATGTTTACTGCAGTAATAAAGAAATTTTCTAGTATATTTTTTGTAATCCTTGTCTTAATTAACACATTTAACACCTAACTTTAACGCACTTACTACGCAACTAAACAACAAGCTCTAATCTTTATTATAGTCTACTATTTAAATTCTAAGTACATTAAAAAATCCTACTTACAAGATGCTTAGCTATATAAGTTTAGTATACTTAAAAAAGCTGTTAATCTTATTGCCTTGCATGCGACCTGCCTGCGTTACACATAGAACATTACTAAGCAAAAGAAGATTTATAAAAAAACTAAGTATTATTATTACAACTATTATGCTAAGGGCAACTATAGCAGTTATACTAAAGTAAGTCTTTTTATTTTATTTACTGCGCCTTAACTAATCTAAATAAGTTCTTAAAGCGCTTAATAGGCGTTTAAATTATTTATACTAACTTTACTCTTGTTTTAATACTGCGGTTACTAATGCTAATATTCTAAGGATTAACCCTACTATTATTACTGCCGGCGTTAAACTTGCGTAATGCTAGCGCTAATTTAACTTTAAGCTCTCTAACTGCTACTATATTGCCGCGCACACTAGTACTCTATTAAGAGTGCCTACTTAGGTGCTAACGTCTTTACCTTATTTTTTAAGCTTAATTTTAGTAGAGTAGCGCCGCATAGCAGCTGCTCTTAAGTTAATTACTAGTTATACAGCTAGAATTGCTAGTCCCGCTAGTAATAATAAGGATAATAATAAGAGCTTAGGTAATAATAACATGCCGCTTCTTAGGCGCAGTCTAGGCGTAGGTAGCGCGCATAACAGTAGTGCTAAAAGTAGTAATAATAATATAGGTAGTAATAATAAAGTTTATGCTAGTAGTAAGGAGATTTTTAATAATAAGTAAAGGTAAATTATTTTTATACTTGTAGTTTTGTTTATTTAAATACTTAATTTGCGCCCTAAGTGCGCAATAACAATATTTAATATATTCTTTTAGCGCGCTTAGGACGTAATAATCTTTGTTTGTGCTTATATTCCTTAATTAGTTCTTCTATATCCTTAAACTGTAATGCTAGAGTCTAGGTATCCTATAATTTGTTATAGCCTTTTTATTATAGCTAATACTTTAGCTAGCTATTTTTAATTTGTTTCTCTAATATCTTTTTAACCTCCTAGATCTCTTTACTCTTAGAACTAATTTCTAGTGCCTAAGTATTGTTTTCTTAACTACTGCGTAATTTCTATTATTCTAGTAAGAAGACGTAGAAGATATTATAAATGCAATAGTAAAGTAGTAGTTATAGTTAGTAAGCCTACATTTTAACTACTTCTTGCACTTAAAATAGTCCTATAAACTTGCTAAAAAGCTTCTTGCTAAGTTAGTAAGCTAAGTTAATATTCTTTGTGCTAAGGCAAACTAAGTCTTTTTAGCAGAAAATCTTTAGTTTGTGTTTTTTGTTATAGTATTAGCGTTAACATTCTTATACTATTAGGAGGTATTCTCTTGCTATTGCACGTGCGTTATGCATGCGCTGCACTTTGTTTACAGCATCTAGTACCTCCTTTTCTAGCCTACTATCCTTAAAAGGCAACGTAAGCAATAGATGCTTGCTGTATACTGCGTAAAAAGGTGTTATCTTTATTAATTTGTAGATAGAGTTGTTGTATGCAAATTATATAGTTAGTAGAAGTAACACCTAATTATCTTATTTCTCTAAGGCAAATGTCCTTAAGTATTGCTTTATTATCTAGTTCTAGCATTTAGTTTGCCTATTTGTCTGCAGGTAGAAGGCTGTGCTTAGCCTGCGCTTTACTTGTAATTAGTAGCATATTTCTATCTAAAATGCAGATGTAAAGATTAAACTGCAATTAAATATAATACCCTTTTAAATTCTATATTTTAAAATAATATATTTAAAATAAAATTTTATAAACTATTTTGTATCCTACGTTTTTAATGCAAGTATGTAGATTGCTATTTTTAAAAAGCAGTTAACAATTACAAAAATTGCATTAAACATGCAACCTAAACTATTATTCTTTGCTAGTAGTAGCCCTATTATAAAATTAAGGCTTACTTTTTTAAATATCTTATTAGGAACTAGTAATAGTAATAACTAACTGTATTTGCTGTGTCTTAGAGCCTTACTTCTTTAGTATACTACACTACGTAATCCTAAATATTATAGCCTAGCTCTAGCTAGTAATATAGCCTGCTAATAAGCTTATAAGTCCTACGTGCGCTAAAATAACCCACTATACACGTATTATAATTCTATAATAAAATCTCCTACCTAATAGCTTATTCTAGTAAAATATAAATTCTACCTTTATATCTTAAGACTTCTTTGTTGTTAACACACTACACTTATACGCTGCTACTACTTTAAGTACATGCTACTTACATAAAGTCTATAACCTACTGCAAGGCAAAAGCGTCCTTTTATTACAACTAGCGCAGTTTATTTATTAGAGCTTCTAACTCTACTATCGCAAGTTCGCTACTAACTAATACTCTAGCTAGAGAGCGTAGTACGCATAGTGTACACTTTATAGCACTAGTAGTTTAAATACCTTCTATTCTACAAATGTTAGCTACATGCGTCTTACATGCGCCTTTCTAGCTATACTAGGTTATAGAACCTTCTATTTTACTATACTCTACCTTTGCTAGAAGTTTGTTCTACAGTGTAAGCAATAGTTAAGTTAACAACAGGTTCTCTTATTTATAATCTACTCTTCTTAATAGTCTATCCGCAGAGTTTGTACGCCTTAAGTAGTATTTAACTTTAAAATTAAAAGCCTCTAAATACAAAGCCTAGCGTGCTTAACACTAGTTTAGCTTCTATACAGCACGTAAAAAGCGCAGGTTGTTATAATTAGTTAACACCTATATAGTATATTAAGCGCCTTCTAAGTAGTGTTGCTATTTCTTAAAACTCTGTATAATAGCTAAAAGTTTAAGGTTATACACTTTATAGTTTAGCTTAGCGCTTTATAGTTTTTATAAGTAAAACGTAACAAAATGCTACTTTTTATCTTTAAAGAGTTAGGATAATATACTTAAGATAGCAAAAGTTAAAGCATCTATCTTAACATAAATTATACGTATATTTTTAAAGTAACGCAGAATAAGCGCATATATAAAGCGTTACTTTAGCCTTGTAAAAGCAGCATGTATATCCTTGTTTTAGTAGAACACCTGTTTCTTTTTTAAGATATTTGTAAGAGGTGCTGTTTTTACAGCATAGTTCTTAATAAAATACTAATAAAAATTTACAAATCCTAAAAAGGACTGTAGCTCCTTAATACTAGTAGGTGTAGGCTATTACTTAATAGTAGCAACGCGCGCTAGATCTACGTAAATGCCGCTTCTTGTAATAATAAATTCTAGAAAATAAACTTTATTTAAAGCAAATATACACTTCTTAAGATTTACGTATAACTCTGCGCTTTATAAAAAGTTAAGTACAGCGCGTATAGCACGCTAGTGTAGCGCAATATTATTGTTGTAGGTGTAGATAAAGATATTATCTAGATAAACTACGCAGATGTAATCTAAGTGCTCTTTTAAAGCTTTATTAATGTAGGCTTAAAAACTTGCTAGGGCATTTGTAAGCCTAAAAAGCATAACAAGATATTTAAAATAGCTGTATTATGTTCTAAAAGTAGTTTTCTACTTATCTTCTGCCTTAATCCTTAGACAATAGTAGGCGTCTTTAAGATTTAATGTTGTATAGTAGCGTACGCCTAACAGGCAGTCTAGTGTCTCTCTAATTAGAGAGAGCAGGCAACAATTTTTTATTGTAATAGTGTTAAGGCCTTAATAATTTACGCAAAGGCGAAGAGTTCTATCTTTCTTTAGTATAAATAGTATTAGTGCGCCTGTAAGGCTAGTGCTGTAGTAAATCTATTTTTTATATAGTGCTTTCTTAATATATTTGCAGAGCACTTAAAGCTTACAAGAAGAAAAAGTATAAAAAAGCTTATAAGAGAGTTCTTTGCCTTATTAAATAGAGATTGCGTAATCTAAGCTTTTTAGCTATAGAAGGATTTTAGCAGCTTTATTATTAAAGATATTAGTATAATCTTGCAACATATTAAGTATACACTACACTTGCGCTACAGATATGTTTAGCACATATGCCTTAGGCTTAATACTTGCGCTATTACTTTAAAGTACTTCTAAAAGGTAAGTTTTTAAATTTGTAAGTCTTGCGTCTTTTAAAAATGCTTTAGTAGCTACTAAGTTAATGTTTGCCTTTATATATTTTTAACGCTACATCTGCCTTCTGTAGTTAATACAGATGCCTTTCTAGCTTAAGAAGAAGTTGCTAAGTAGTAGTAGTACTCCTTTTTTGTCTACTTTATACGTAGTAACTTTTGTAATACGCTTTACGCTATTATTATCTATTAAGCGTAGCTAGAGCTTATATACTACGTATGTGTTTTGCCTTTAAGGTCTAATCTAACTTAAGCAGAGAAGTTCTACATTTTAAATAGGTTTTAGATCTATTTTTACAGCTATTTTCTAACTAATAAAGCTAATATCTGCTTATAGATCTAAGATAACCTAGAGTTCTTTTTCTACTTTAGTTGCTAAACATGCGTAACACATATGCTGCATTCCTAGTAAAATATTTATTAGCACGCGCTTTACTAACTCTAAGTTTATAGTAAGGCTTAACCTTTTCTTATTTAGTTTATATTAACTAGAACTTTGTTAGGGTTGCTGCTTTAGCACTTGTTAGCGTAGTGTTCTTTCTTCTAGCACTTAAAGCATATAACATTATTGCTATTCTTACGCTTTTTAGGTGCGTTTAGTGTAGTAGCTGTAGGAGAGTGTTCTTTTCTTTTCTTTATAAAAGTGCTCTAGTAGGGCGGATTATGCATAATAAGTGCTTTACGCAAATTCTATTTAAGTGTAGATCTAAGCGCAATAAAGTCTTCTCTAGTTACAAGAATTTAATAGTAGTTAGTAATTACGTGCTGTAGTTTAAGCTTTAGTTTTGCAAAAAGGTGCTAGACTCTTTGTGCCTTAGTATATGTTAGGAGTTAATTTTTAAAAACATTAAAATAAGTTATAAATAATTAAATAGTCTAGTCCTTCTACTACATAGCATGCGCATGCGCGGTTGCTGCTTTAAGGCTACAGTTAATAAAGTCTAAGAGCAAGTTAAGTATGTATTACTTAAAGTAGTCTTAAGTTAGCACTTTCTTCTTTACTTTAAAAGAATGCTTATAGTAAGCATACTAAAGCTCTTATAAGTCTACTTTAAGATACTACATTACCTAAATTACTTTATTATTATCCCTTTTAAATTCTTGTAGTAGTAACTAAAACGCTACTTTGTAGGAATAAGTAAACTTGTAATATTCTTTAAGAGTTTTGCCTTAGTATTTAGCTAGGTCTTTAAGTTTTAGCGCGTGTTAAACATGCATAGTAGGTGCTGCTTTAGGTACGTTCCGCGCGCGGAATAATATAGTTAGTAGTGCTAGTATATTTAGAATTCCTCTTTATTTAACCCCTTCTAGTTATGCTACTTCTTTCTCTAACTCCTGTAATTATTATAAGGATTAAAGTTTATTGCGTTACTTCTCTACAGCGTTAATGCGCTCCTTAAGCGTTGCAGGTACGCCTTAGGTGCGCTCCCTAGGCTCCTTAGGTGTGGCGGGCCTTAATAGGGTTTAAGGGGGATTAGAGAGTTTAGATGTAGCAGGGCTCTAGCTTCCCTAATTACCTTAAGTGTTAGATCGCGTTAAAGGAGCTATCTCTAGACTATCGGCCTGTAGAAGGAGGTATTATTCTGTAAGGGGTGGCTTTAGGCAATAGTACTTGCTTCACACTATAGAAGATAGTGAGAGATAGCTCTAGAATAATAACGTGTGTATATTTCAAGCAATAATACCTACCGGTATCCTCGCAGGTGAGGAGCCCCTTATAAGCACAATTGCAGGTGGGCAAGCTAACGATAAGCGAGTTTAGCGGACCTAGTTAACACGCAACCATCCGTAACAATTTACTACTAACTATTTACTACTAACTGTAACTTTTTTTATGTTATTGCTCTTCTAGCACTGTTGCAATTACAGCCCTTAGTACTTATTTTTAAATATAAATAATTATAGCATTACTATTTATACACAGCTCTTTTATTTTAAGAGGGGTTTAATAGAAAAGTTCTACTTATAAAATTATTTTAGCTACTTGATAGCTATTTTAATATGCTTTTACTTTTTTTCAAAGCTACTTTTAATTCTTTTTGCTAAAGTTATATTTGCATAAAAAGAAACTGCTAAAGTAATACACCTTTACTATACTTAGATTATTAATATACGTAGTATGTATAGTGTACTAGCTAAACTAGCTTGTTATAATTTTTATTATAACTTTAATATATATAATACTAGACGCAAAGATATCTTAACTATACACACAATCTTTTTTTTTTTGGACTTTTGCGACTGATTAGTAGAGGGTAGCTGCTTTTCACTTTTTTGGAAAACCCATTTTGATTACAACAACAACCACCACCTTTGACACCTTAAAAAATAAATACATCTACTAACGATGCTCAGAAATCGATTTCGACTGCCTACGACTATAAGTAACCCTTCAACACATAGCACCGCAAGCTCAGCAGCACAATGTGCAGCACAACTCTTTCTAGGTGAGGGCACGAGCTTTACTAGTAGATTGTAAAAGATCGACAAGGTGACACATCCAATGCTCAGCCTCAATGTATATCAAAAGTCAAATATCCAGATGATTCGAAATCCCCCAGTCATTTGATCAGTGCAGATTTTGTGTATTGAGTATGCGTTGCGTTGCCGTTTCAGTCTTTGCAAATCGCCAGGGCTTGATCTTCCTCTCAAATAACTCATCCAGCTCGGCAGCGGAACGACTGAGGGCCAGTTAGCAAAATGCCAGAATGGGATCGTTGAACGCATTTGACATACCCTTTAGTCTCAGGAATCAAGAGCCAGATACCAACAGCGAACGGGAGCCCAACTCCGGCGTAGAACCAACCGGTCTTGAAGCCCCAGTTCCACTCATTTGCATTGGTCATGTACGGCACAAGCACATTCATCGCAACACCGACTACACATGTGCATGCGGCTCCGAAGCCGGCTGTGTAAGGACGGAGTCGCTGCGATGAAATCTCGCCAATGTAGCCCCAGCCAGCGGCACCATTAGCTGTCAGTCCAATATCTATCGCACTCGTCAGCATGTGGCCCAACAATTTCGTATATCTCCCTCCTGACTTACTCCAACAACACGCGAAGAACACAAACAAATAGTCTGTCGCTTTGACCCTGTTCGCAACACCCAGGATTCCGATGCATAGACAAGCTAACCAACACAAGGTAGTGCCAGTGCAAGCAATCCAGCGTCGTCCTAATCGATCTGCGACGAGGACTGTCATCAAGACAGTTGCAATATTGAGTGAGGATGTTATGCACTTGATCTTAAAAGGATCAGTAAGTCCAGCTTGTTGAAAGAAGTAGGCACCGAATGTGCCGAAGAGTGTGAGGCCGATGAATTGCTGCGACATGTTGGTCCATAGAGAGACTAGCGTGCGCATGCCATCTATGCCCCGAAAGATGGCAGTCCAGTGCTCGCGACGCTGTTCTGCTGCGACATCGCGCTCATGTTCGACTGCGAGAACAAGCAATTGGACTTGGTGATCGACGTCGTAGCCTGGAACCTTGCCATTGAGCTTTCGCAGCTCCTTCTTCGCGCGATCGATCTTGTTCGCATTGACACACCACGCTGGGCTCTCGGGTAGAAAGAGGTAGATGATGAACATGATACCAATTTGAGCCCATTGAGTGTAGATTGGCTCAAGCCAGTGATAGGGCTTCTGCTTCGCCATGGTCTGAAGGGCGATGTAGGAGAAGAACGAACCGACGGTCCACCAGAAGCTGTAACACATCAACAAGCTACCCCTAATGCGAACAGGGGCAACTTCGGCAATGTATGTGGGTAGTGTAGATTGCAGGCAACCAACACCGATACCAGCAAGCAGCTTGGCAACAAGCCAGACTTCCCATCTACGTGCCACTGATTCAACGGCGACACTGATGGCCAGAATTAACCAGTACGTGAACATGGCTACCTTCCTGCCATAGCGACTGGAGAGGAACGGGAGAGTTGTCATGCCGATAATCTGGCCCACGGATTGCGTACAACTCCAACCAACAAGGACCGGAGACTCAAGGTACAATGCACCTTTGGCGTTAAGCTTTGTAGCAAAGGTCTTTACGAAGCCTTTGTTTGCGATGACGCTGGCATTCATGCTACACACAAGCAGTTAGCTCTGGATCTGACAAGGCTTGTAACTGAGGACGAACCCGATTTGATAGCCATCAGTGGCAGCACTGAATGCAGCAGCGAAGCAGGCGAGCGTGGCCCACTTGAACATTTTCACTGTCTCTATGGGCGTCAAATGCTCATACCCAGATGTTGCCTGTCCTCGGGCAGCAGCGTCAACAACAACGTCCTTGGGGTCGATGTACTCATCACGAGTCGCCACGCGGTCGACAGTAGTGACGGGCTTCTCGCTAGCCATGGTGAGTTGTTTGATGATTGTGTGAATGGTGAGAAGATTTCGCTTCTCTACCTGAGCCTTCTTATGAGCAGCTACAGCTATACCACGTGCCTGACCCCATCGGGAGAAGGTGGTAGCCATCAAGCCACCAAAATTTTGGGAAGATCAGGCCCAAATTCCAAGGCATTGCTCGGCACAAAGAGACCCGAGCAGCCCTTCACCATACCATAGTAGGCGCAGCATGGCTTAAGCTATCGTTCGATCAGGCCTAGACGAAGCAACCAAAGCGGGGAAGTTCCGGGGTAAGTCTGGGGTAGTGGAACCCGCTGAGGCCAGTAGCTAGCGCTGAATCGGAATCCACGGATTGTACGCTGCAGGTTCAAATGCCGACAATGCTTAGCGCTAGTGAACAGCACGGTCGGATGCTAGCGGCCTATGCTATTGTTGTGGTCGGCCTTATAGCTCAAAGGATGATGATATCCGCGCAACACGACATTTCGCAAGGGTTTCCGCTGCCCATGTAACAGGCACATGGCTTCAAAGAGTGTGATGGGCGTATGCGTGATGCTGGCCCCACAGTAAGAGCTCGAGCTAAGTTTCGAGCCGAGAGCAAGGTGTAGCGAAGGATCAATAGTGGTCACTGCCCTGCTCCAAATTGAGCTCAATCCAGATCACCCTGTTCGCCTCAGCCGTTCCAAGTCGTGTGATGGTGACCATAGTTTCGGGGTAAGCTCAGAGGTTACACTTGCTTGTATGGAAATGTTGCTGGAAGTAATGTTATCTCAAGTTGAGGTAGAATGCCATCATGACTTCGCCTTTAGCGGCTCGACAGGCCATTTATAACAAGGTACAAATGATGTCTGGAAACGCCAGTCTCCATTTTCAACAATTACGCGCTTTTGAGCAGTGCGCTCTGGTATAGCGACCTCTGCAGTCACCCCATGAGGCACTGAGAGCTTGAGATCAAACATTTCCTCATCTCCCTCACCTTTCGTCCTCGTCCAAGAACAAGACAATGTACCATAAGGCGTTTCGTGAGAAGCGCAGGCGCTCATGAAAGTAGCCCCGATAGCTGGCTCAATCCTGCAGCGTGTCCAGCCAGGCTCCAGTCGCTGCAAGCCTGCGATTCGTTCGTACATGAACTTTGCTACCGCACCGTAAGCGTAATGATTGAAAGAAGTCATTTCGCCAGGGTTGACTCTGCCGTCTGGTAGCATGCTGTCCCATCGCTCCCATACTGTTGTTGCGCCCATCGTTACAGCATACAGCCATGACGGGCAGCCTTGCTCCAGCAACATCGCGTATGCCACTTGCACATGCCCAGTGATTGCTAGTGCCTCGCATATGTATGGTGTTGCAGCAAAGCCTGTAGCAATTTTGAAGTTGTTTTTCCTAGCCAGCTCAACAAGTCGGACGCCTGCACGACAACGCTGTGAAGGGGTCAAGAGACCAAAACAGATAGCGAGCGCATATGCTGCCTGCGTGTCGGAGACGAGCCGGCCGTTCAAGGTGATGTATTCGTCATGAAATTGCGAACTTGCCGCTTGCGCTTCGAGCATGAAGTCAGCTGCCTCCGTGGCACGACCCAAGATGTTGGATATACGACTCATCAGTTCAAGACTGCGTAAAAGAAACATGTTGGCGATCATCTTTGCATCGGTGTGAGATTTCCATGGCGCATCTGATGGCGCTGCAGGATCAAGCCAATCCTGGGCCTGTTAGCACACTTGCAGTAAATCGCTCAGGTTCTGCGAAAACTTACTCCAAGCTGGAAGATCGATTCGTCCCATAGATGTGTCGCCCCATGCTTATTACGTGGCAACACCTTCATCCACGTCAGCATGCTCTGATACTGACGAGCTAGGATGGCCGTATCTCCGCTTTCTTCGTATAAAGCCCATGGTGCTAGGATTGTGACATCGTGCCAGATAGCACAAGGTACTCTTCTGCACCAGACTGGATCTACGATTGTGGAATTTGGGCTGACCATAGGCGGGACACCTCCAAGCACCGACTGATCGTACTCTACGTCAACCAACCAGTTCGAAAGCATACCGATGCAGTAGTATATCAGGACTGCTGTGGGAGCAAACAGCGCTAGGTCACCAGACCAACCAAGACGTTCGTCTCGTTGAGGACAATCTGTTGGCACAGACAAAAAGTTGCCCCGCATCCCCCAACAGATGTTCTGGTATAGTTGATTGAGAAGCGAATCTGAACAAGTAAACGAGCCGGCGCTTCGCATCTCGGTATGGCATACCACAGCCTCAACATCTGAGAGTTGTGGAACCCCTGGCCAATTGTCCAATTGAACGTATCGAAATCCGTGGAAGGTAAAGCGCGGCTCGTACGATTCTCCTTGAGTGTTTCCACGTAGCGTGTACGTGTCAACGGCCTTGCATATTCGCAATGGTCGTATGCACAATTCGCCATACTCGAGAACTTCTGCATGCCTGACCACGACGCGGTGACCTTTCTGACCTCTTAGGTTTTTGAGTCGCACGTAGCCAACAAGGTTCTGGCCGAAGTCAACGATCGTTTTTCCTGAAGGACTTCGTTGCAAAGCTGCCGGCTGTATTATCTGGAGGCGTTTGACAGGGCCACCTGTTCCTGCAGTCAACATGGTGGTGGCTGCAGGCATTGGCATTGTTACGACATCAGCCCAGCCTTCATCATTCACAGCGCCTGGTGAAGACCAATTCAAGATCTCTAATGTGGCATCGTACTTTTCGCCGTCGTATAACTCTGCGAGAATGATAGGTCCTCTCGCTGCTCTCCAGCCTGATCCTGAGGTTATGCATTCTTTCGGATCGTCGGCATAAGTAATCTCGAGCTGAGCCATCAGAGCCGGGCGAGAACCCCAGATATTGCGGTGACCTCCCTCCCATCCAAGCCGTCCACAAAACCAGCCCTCAGCTACACGAACTCCGAGACAGTTACTTTTATTCGACGAGACCATTGATGTAACGTCGTAGGTCTGATACTGTAGCCTTCCCTCGTAGGCTGTCCAACCTGGAGCCAGGAAATAATCTCCTACGCGCACGCCATTTATTTCCGCTTCATACACGCCTTGAGATGTGATATAGAGCCGTGCTGATACCACCGCACTGCGAGTAAAGAACTCTCGACGGAACAGCACTTCGGTATCAGGGCCACTGATCTCGCCAGCCCAAGGCGCGGCAATACGGTCACAGTGCCAGTCGCTGCTATTGAGAAGACCGGTCTCAAGAAACGCCGGTTCGCTCCATTCTGTATAGAGGTCATCCGCGGATAGTAACCTTACGCGAATAGATATACTGTGGCGAGATGAAAGAGGCTGTTCGAATGGCCAGGAGACGAGGGTCGAAGTAGGCGAGACAACTTTTGCGACAGACACGATGCTGAAGGAGCATTCAGCAAGCTCAGAGAGCTCGACCTCGTACCCATGTTGCTGGAAGCCTTCACGGGAGGCTTTGATCTTCCAGGAAAGTCTCGGACGCGTTTCGTGAACACCGAGAGTGTGTGAAGGAAGATAGTGCTCGAATCGCACATCTTGTACTGTAGCCATATTCGACCAGAGTAATTTGTGCATGAATGCTTTTTGGCTGAGGGTGAGCTGCTGAACTTGTCATTGCAGTCGCGAACGCGTCTGAGGCGGCATCGCGACACGCTATCACAAAAGAGTGAATGCGAATGCTTTCCGGCACAATCGAACCCGAGGGTTTGATAGCCAAGCAACAATCCATGACAATCGCTGCAATTATGCTTTCCTTGCCGAGGCGCATATAGCGAAGGAAGGGGGGCCGGTAAGGTCAAGGGTTGCAGCCGGCTGTTCCACCGGGACATGAAATCTCGACAGTTTTAATTGGCTACCTAATACGTGAGACGTAAATGGCGCTAATTTAGTAGCTCCATCCTTCACGCGTGCCAACACCATCTTGACGGGAACGTGAGCATCAATGCGCAGAGCAATAGCCGACAATCAAGCACATTTCAAAATCACTTCGCCGACGGTGTTTCAATACAATCGATGACTAACGCATAGCATTAGCGCAAGTATTATGTATTATCTTGACAAAATCGCTCCCCGTATTCTCATTCAGGATACGTGCAGTCGCTAGCTTCATGCAGTCGCAGAACAGCGCGCAACGAATCACCGTTGGGGCCTAAAGATCAAAGGAGCACATTGACCCGAGTAACAAGATGGCAGTCATCATTTACACGGCATCATCAACAATTGATTTGGCTCACGATAGTACCTCTCCAGCTGTCTTGCCTCGCTCTTTCACCCGCCTATCAGCCTGTTTCTCGAATCGACCATGGCGTCCGAAGCATCGATGTTCCAGGCGACCGACGTCGTTGAACAATACTGCGACACAAGTGGACACGACCTGCTTGTCGAAGAATTACGGCTACCGTCTACATTCCGATGGGGTACAGCTACAGCTGCATATCAGGTCGAAGGTGGCGCTCATCAAGGTGGGAAGGGCGAATCTATCTGGGATACCTACTCCCATCTGGAACCATCGCGAACCAATGGCGAACATGCTGATGTGACCTGTGATCACTACAATCGGATGCCCGAGGATGTCAAGCTCATGTCTGACCTTGGAGTCGATGTCTATCGATTCTCCTTGTCATGGTCACGCATCATTCCGCTCGGTGGACGCAATGACTCTGTCAATGAGGAGGGGCTTGCATTCTATGATGCTCTTATCGACAAGCTCCTGGAGTATGACATCGAACCCGTTGTTACACTGTACCATTGGGATCTGCCCCAGAGCTTGTACAATCGATACCAAGGGTTTCTTAACACAGAGGAATTCCAGGCTGACTTTCTGCGCTATGCCGAGCTATGCTTCTCTAAATTCGGTAGCCGTGTCAGGAAGTGGGTAACCTTTAACGAGCCGTACATCATCTCAATCTTTGCGCACCTAAACGGCACCCTTGCTCCTGGACATTGCCGTGCAAGCGGTACGGATACAACAACCGAACCATGGCGAGTTGGACACACAATCATTCTCTCGCATGCCTCCGCCGTCGAGCTCTACGCTTCGAAATTTGCACCTTTGCAAAAAGGCACAATCTCGATAGTACTCAATGGTCACTTTTACGAGCCATTCGATGCGACAAGCCAAGCCGACATCGAGGCTGCTGAGCGGAGAATGGTGTTCTACATCGGTTGGTTCGGTGATCCAATCTTCTTGGGACGAGACTATCCTGAGGCAATGCGGGAATACTTAGGGTCGAGACTGCCCTCCTTCACGAGCGCGGACCTTGAATTGCTTCGCAGAGTGGCACATGTTAACGCATTCTATGGAATGAATCATTACTCAACAAAGTATGCCAGACAGTTGAACGGCATCCCTGCAGAGGACGACTGGACAGGCAATATCGAGGAAGGGGCAGTGAACAGCATCGGCCACGAGATCGGACCTGCGTCTGCTCAGCAATGGCTGCGTGTCGCTCCGGAGGGTTTCCGCAAGTTGCTCAACTGGGTGTGGAAGCGCTACAACCTTCCCATCATCATCACGGAAAATGGGTGCCCTTGCATTGGTGAGCAAGACGTACAGGTCGCCGTGAATGATAGCTTCCGACAACGCTACTTCGGTCTGTACCTCGACGCGATATCTCGTGCGATTTACGAAGATGGAGTGCAAGTGGAGGGTTACTATGCATGGAGCTTGATGGATAACTACGAATGGTCAGCAGGATATGGGCCAAGATATGGCATTGTGCATGTAGATTTTGAGACGCTTCAAAGGACGCCAAAGAAGTCAGCATGGTATCTTCGGGATACATTCAAGAGGAGAAGGCAAATTGAGTAGTAATCTAGCATTGTATTCGTTTGTCACACTGCTTAGAGTACGTGGAGGCCATTGATACCAATCGAAAGTGTGACAATCTAGCGCATACCTCTTATACGGCAGCTCAGCTTTGGTAGTCGTCCGAGGCTCTCTGATGTTGTAGGAAACTCGCGGCATCCTACCAACTACATCCAACAACTTTCTGTTTCGTCAATTGTAACCGGGTAGTTGCTTCAGCACATGAGTGCGGGGTTATACTCGCAGAGCTCATTGCGGTTGATAGGCTACTAGAAATCATATACACGTGTGGGTCTTGTTCGAGTTTGCTAAGCCTTCTCACATTTTTTGTCAACCGACTCAGATGACCAGCGAGTATATTTGGCACATGAAGTCTTTCCACCACTGCAGTACATTGTAATAGCAGCCCGGTGCATCTTGGCACGACTGGTTTACGACTTCGCGTTATTTCTTCCAGCCCCTCCTTTCATGCCTGGTTCTGGCAAGGCAATGTAGCGTTTTGGCCCTGACGTTCTGTGATCAGACCACGCCATGTACGCTATACGGTGTACGCTATACGACGTACGCTATACGACGTACGCTATACGGTGTTCGATATACGGTCTGCCCCGCGCTGGAGGAGATGCCAACGCAGCAAGCTCGGTGTTGTGCTCACCGAGAGCCCTGGTCGATTTAGTCTTCTTTTTCGTGGCGTCTTTAGTTAGCCCGGGCACCTGGATATAGTCGAGCTGGGCGCCGCATGGAGAAGCGAGGCGACCAGCGAACAGCGAACAGTGGCTGCTTATATTACGAATCATGGAATAGGCTTGACCTAGACTGGAGTCCCATTTCAATTTTGCACCGGCTGAGGGAACACTAGTAATGCCCGTGAACCCTGTGATTGCACTATGTTACCAAAGCCTCTACTTTTGGAGACCGGCAATTGAATGTGTACTTTTGGCGTCTGCTCTAGACCGCTACGATGTGTTACCCCGCAAATAGATCATCTCCACAATTAGAAATCCCAGAAAGTCGAAGAAGCTAAGATTAATGCCACAGTCCAAGAACGTGCCTCACTGCCTGTGAAGCGAGTAATTGTGACCCTAGACATCAAAACACAGTACAGTTAAGTGTATATAAGTAGCAGTTGTGAAGTGCCTCTGAGTATCCGTGAGCTCTTGCGACTTTACCAATCATGCCTGCAGCCACGCATCTCATTGTCAGCGTCCTAGCTTTTGTTGCCCATGTCGCAAGTTTACCACTTGGTCAACACGCATCGTTTCACGTTGTACCACCTCCCGCACCTGAGCACTTCGATATCACTGAAATTCCGCTGCCGCCTGTTGCCCCAAGCGACGCAGTGGGCTCTTGCACTGAAGATGTCAATCCACGCAAGACAGGATGCATTTTCCGAGGGCTAGGGGACTACGAATTTCAATCCGGGGATTTCACGCCAGATGGAAACCATGTCGTTTCCACTGTCAAGTTCGTTGGAGCCCCTGAAGCACCAGACCCGGCAAGCATTTACAGTGGAGAGCAATTGATCTTGATCAAAGCCGACGGCACTACATTCAACAATGGTGATCCATGGAGGTGCTTGACTTGCGCCGTTCCAGACGACCAGAAGGCCGACCTTGACCCACAAAAGGACTACCCACATGTATTCCGAGGTGGTACAAAAGCACTGTGGGGACACAAGTAAGGGAATACCTGAGCCGGAGCAATGTCATACTTTGCAGAGCATCGCTAACGGTGGCAGTATCCTGGACTGTAATGGTCATGACTTGGCTAGCAACGGATGTACACCGAACGAAACGCACATCTATCCAATATATTGGCCAGTCATTCGCAACAACACAGAAGTGAATGGTTCCCCACGTGAACTACGCCTACACCCTGACGATGCCCATTTAGGATGGAGTTCGTTCACTGATACCGGCGGACAAAATTGTTTTTTCGGTCGCTTGGTATTCAACTCGTCCCCAAAGTCTGGCGCAATCTCTTCTCCCCGCTATGATCTCGTAGATGTCAACCTTCTACACGACCCATCCCGCAGCCAGCATCTCACGGCAAATGGCAGTGAGCTCAAATTTCACGACGATGTAATCAGTGTCGGTGAGCTGCGTGGCTTCTCTGGAACGGGTGACGAGATCCTTTACATTGGTTCATCGCGGGAGGCCAACAACATCGACGTCTTCGCGGTCCACGTCATTACTGGAACTGTTCGTCGCCTGACCCAGCACCCGGAGTACGCTGATCCTATAGCATTTTCGGCCGACAACAACTGGATGGTTGTGATGGACACACGCGGGTCGAACCGCCAAATGTTCATGTCAGGCATGCGACACATCCCACCTCTTGTCGACCTGGTGACTATCACCGTCGCTTCTTCTACTCGCAACAACGGCAACAGGAGATTCTTCCAGCCAATACTTATTGATGGCCTTGGAGATCGAGATTCTTATTTCGGCCAACAAATCAATGCAGAAGGAGACGGCAGCCCTGGTGCAGCAAACGATCCAGATTGGAACGGCCGAGCAGATCCTGCATTTTCTCCTGATGGCACCAAAATCGTGTACTGGCAAGCCATTGTGACAGGACGCGAATGTGGCGGCATCAACCCTCTACCATGTCCTATACCTACTACTCAAGGCCGTCGTGAGTATCGCCTCATGCTCGCTCGGAGGACAACACATGCGCCAGTACCGGTGCCGCCAGTCTTTGAAGTACCCGATCGTATCCCTTGGGCTCAGCCATTTCCTCCTGGAACAGCGATCCCACAACGAGCTAGCATCAAGGCTGGTAACTACACACTGCGCGGCAAGACATCAGGCATCGCCGACGTACAGCTTATCGGCTCCGGTCCCGACCCATCTGCAGGTATTAGTGCCGTCGTTGTCGATTATCATGATTACTCGGATGCCGAAGGCTATGTCTTGAATGGCTGGGAGAATGTTACAGCGAAAATCCTTTGGCCGAACCCGTGGGACACCCAAGTAGACTGGTATTCGGCCATTGAACAAACTGGCGTTGTCAACGCAACGAAGATGACAAGCCCCGGAGGGTTTCACCTGCAAATTGATGCAGTTCTAAACATCTTCAACGCGACTGGCTCGCTGACCACGACAATCGATGGAATTGTGTATGAGCAACCAGCGAATGGAACCTGATGAGAATATGACTGCTATATTTGCACTTTGAGAATGAAATACACCTAGTGTACTTTTGAAAAACCCTTGAGGTGTTGTAGAAGGAGTTCATTGGCGAACTCGTCAACAGTGTGGTAGTCCCATGAGGCAGCTTTAGTCAATGTTTAGGACATGCACAAGAATACTTATGTGCATTTCCCCAGATATTTTAGACGATCCCCAAGAAGTAAAATGATGCCTACAGATAATTTGTGCAGAAATTCCGCCGCAAACCAGAATCCACTCATTCTATTCAACTCAAAGAACTTGAGATTGCGTCTCCTCTATCGACAGTCGGTTTCTTTATAGTTTTTACAAATAGTTTTAGAAATATTCAGTCGATAGGTAGAGGGAGGTCTACGCAATGTTTTCGCAATCACCGTCGCAGTAGATTGATATCAATCCTGAGCATGAGTATGCGAAGTCCGAGCTTGAAACCTATCAGGGTGCTTAGGCGCGCGCCTCAAATTGAAGAGCTATCAAAATTAGTGAAATGTAAAGAAAACCAACGGATCATTAAATTGGGCCTTGCGTGCATGTACACATCAATTTCCGTAATCCTTGTGAAGGAAGTGATCTGTTTTGCGTGTGCTGAGACGACTAGAGAGAATTGACGCCTCGGGATGGCAGGATAACCGCGCGACGTCACCTGGTCCGTGCAGATAGGCGCTAATGAGTAAAGAGCGTTAGCCAGAATTCTGACCCCCCAAACTCTAACCTCGACAATAGTGATAATAGTTCGTACCAGAGACCTCTCCGCTATGCTGCTAGGTCTAAGAACATCATCTGGTGTTCAAAAATTTCTTTCGATCCTTTTGCTCCATACACAGAACAAACCCAAATTTCCACATGTCATCCGAACCTACTCTATCAAACAGTGCTACCACCATTGTAAACGGACAATGTCGTCTCTGTCGCAAACAAAATCCGAGCCATTTCCAATAGGAGCAGCTCTTCGCGGCCGCTCAGGGCGAACATACAGCATCCAGGAGGTTATTTCCGAGCGACGAGATCCGTTATTATGTGTTTACCGGGCGAGGTGTGTACGTCCCGAATCCTAAGCGATGATTCGGGCTCCAAGCTAATTATCCGTGCCAAGTGACAAGGGAGAAAATTTCATCGTTAAAAACATGATACCGGGCGAATTCGATTACCAGCAAGATCTGCAAAAACCTTTAGCTTCGTGTCCTAACTTGCGGACAGTGATTGACGTCATCCCGGATTTCGAACTACAGTGGGGTGACAAAAAAAAAGAAATCAAAAAAGTTATAGTTTTCAAAGCTTTATATTTCAATAACGAGAAGGGCTATACTAAAAGGAGTTAGTGATTTGGAAAGCCAAGAACCTCCTTTTCAAGATAGATTGCTTAGTAGGCTGCTTAGTCAGCAACATTGCGCCTGTTATCTCGCTTAAAATATGTTGAAAAAAAAGCAAAAATACATTTCGGCATTTCTTTTTTATAAACGTATAAGAAGGGCTAAAAAAATTAGTTTAATTAGCTTACGTAAGCATGATGTGAGCAAATCTTAGAGTTATATTTCTTATACTCTTATAGTTTTATAAAAGGAAAAAAAATAGGAGTTGCTTATGTAAGCACTTATTATGTAATAACTTAATAAAAACATAGTATATTTACTCCTCTTGTTTATCCTAACTTTCTATTTTCATATTATCTCCTCTATAGCTAGCAATCTCTCTTAATTTAAATAACAAGTTTTTACTTTATATTTACACAACAAATCTATCTCCTCTATTAGTAATATACTAGAAAAGCTTTTTAAAAGTATTTACAATACTCTTTATTAAATTAAAAAAAAACTCTTTTTTATTTATTATTAGCTCTAAATAAGGTCGTCCTTCTAAGATCTTAAAAAAAGCAAAAAGAGTACTTAATAAAGACCTTATAAGAAGCCTTAAATAGACAATTTAATATCTTTTAAAAAAAAACTAGTATAGATCTTTTAATTAGAAGCGTACAACGCTTTCTAAAAAAGAAGAACTATTCTATTTATATTTCTTAAAAAAAGTCGCCTTTAGACACTAAAAAAGCTTATAATTGTTATATTTACGCTAAGCAAATACTTCAAAATAATCAAAATATAAACCTTTATAAAGTTTTATTTTTAGATAAGTCTGCTATTAAGTGTAGGCACAGTGCTAAGACAGAATACTTTTAAACAAAGCACAATAATAGATTAAAAAAGAAAATTGTTTTTATAATAAATATAAGTAAGTTCTAAGAAACTCTAATTATTAAATAATAAACTATATTATATCTTTAATATTTTTGTTATTTTAATATATTCTTAGAATACTTACTAATCTAGTTATAGGTTAAGATATTTCTATTTAAGTATAAGGTGCAATTTAGATAAATAGAAGATCTAAACTAGTAGTAATCAAAAGCATTTTAATAACTACTTTTTTTTTTTTTTAGAAATCTAGACTATATTAAAGAAATCTAATTCCTATAGTAAAACCTGTAATAAGAAAAAGTAAGTTATATAACGTACCTCACAGGTTAGTGGATTACATAGGTTGGTGGATTACTTTTGCTAAGCCCCTACTAAAACCACCTTATTCTAGCGCAAAACAGCCTACTTTAGCCCTGTATAGAGTAATACAATACAAGATATTATTTAAAGTCTACTTTTGCTACTTGCTTACACGTACGCGCGTAGGCTGGTAAATGGGTATAGGTTAGGTTGTGGTTGGGGTCTGACGTAAGCTAACCCAACCACAACCCAACCTATACCCACGCTAAGTTACGCTTAGCGTGGGTATAAGTTAGGTTGTAGTCGCACAGACTAGTAGTTGTAGTTGTAGTTAGGTTGCACTAACTAGTAGTTGTAGTTGTAGTTAGGTTGCACTAACTAGTAGTTGTAGTTGTAGTTACGCGCACAAACTGTAGGTGTAGGTTAAGTTATAGTTGTAGTTATAGTTAGGTTGTAGTTACATGCTATTTATAGTAATAAATAGCTATATTAAATAAGTAAGATTAGGAAAAGCAAGCTAAGTAAATACTAATTTAGTTACATAGTCTGTGTAGCAACCTAACTATAACTATAATCTAACTTATACTTAGGCTAGTAAATAGGTTGTAAGTATAGGTTAGATTGTAGTTGTAGTTAGGTTGCATAAACTAGAGTTAAGTTACAGTATTTAATATTTATTACTAGTTAGAGTTAGAAGATAGTTAAAACTTTACTACTATAAATAATTATTACAGCTTGTAATTACAGTAACGCTTAAGCTTTAAGGCGCTGCTGCTTCTATACTAGAAGTAGAGAGTCCTTTTTTATAAGCTTATTTTTTACTGTTTCTTCCTCTAGACTACATGTGCTATTTCTAGGCGCTAGAAGCTTAAATATATTATTAATCTTGTTACATAGTGCTTTAAGGCTAACATCTTTATTTTATATAAAAATTTTTTGCGCCTTTAAATCTAGAGAGATAGTATTTTTAAAAACTATAATCTGCTATATAGTTAAAGCTAAAAAGTAATACTTTTAATTACTAATAACATCTTTTGCAGTATTAAAAACGCGCTTAATACTAATACTAGTAATTAAAATTACTAATATATTTTTTATAACTTAAGACAGCTAAGAATAAGTATTTTTATTTTATTACTACTACTTTAAAATATTAAATAATGTCCTTAGTTTAATGCAAGGAGTACTAAGGTAGAATTTTTCTTTTTATTAAGTAGAGCTTTTTATCTTTTTTCTTTCTTATATAAAAGATATCTAACTTAAAGTAGAAAAGCTATTAAAAGGTAATTAAAAAGTAGGCTTTTAAAACTATTTATAGCTAAGCGTTCTTCTTAAAAAAAGAGTAAAGACTAGTATTTAATTTACCTCTCTACTATTGTTATATTAATTAAAATAGTTAAAAAACTATTTATAATATATGTGCTTGTCTTAAGGTTCCTATATAAAATCCTAATTAGCTAATTAGTACTCCTCTATAATAACAAACTAGAATAACTATACCTTATATATAGTAAGCTTTTAAGTTAGATCTAGAATAGCTACGCAATTAAATAAAAACTCTTACTTAGCTAATGTTTTTGTGTAGTACTTGCTTAGTTTCTTTTTTTCCTTGTCTATAGCAGTTTATACTATTGTAGGCTACTTTATAGTATAACTTTTTATATTTTTATTAAAATTGTTAAACATTAAGTTTATAAAATTAAAAAAATAGTTATACATAAACTAAATATATTAAACTTAAAACTTCTAGTTCTTACTTAAAAAGCTTATAGCGTCCTTAAACTATTTAAGTATTTTTATAATTACCTTAATATAGTACTACTTAATAAAAGAGAGTTAAAAATGCTTAAAGTTGTAATAGTTAATCTTTCTTGTATTATTGTTAAAGTTAATAACAATATAAGTACTTCTTTTTATTACTATTTTTTATACTAGCTATTTATTAATATATTTTAAGAGCTTAAGCGCGCGCTTAAATATATTATATATTAAGTTTTATTAAGTCTTTATATTGCAAATAATAGAAAGTTATTCTCTTAGTAGTAAATATTGTTAAGTAGCAAGGAATTACTTGTACTATTATAGTAATACATTAATAGTAATGCAAATAGCTTAAATCTAGATAGTAGTTAAAATATAATAATTAAATATAATAAAAGTATAAATACTTTACAAAGTGTGTTTAGAAAAAATATCTTTTATTTAATTACTTTAATATGTTGCCTGCGTAAGACTTTTCTAGGTCTAACCTTTATAGTAGTAGCTAGTTAGAAATGTTAAATTATCTCTTAAACTACTAAGTTAATAATATAAGCTAGGCATAAAATAATATTTTTTAAGGTATTTTAGCTAATATTCTTATTTGCTAGTATTAATTAAATTATTTAACTAAGTACTGTGTTGTTGCTAGCATTGTTGCAAGTAATAGCTAGAAGGCAAGACCTAGTATTAGTATCTAAAAGTATATATAGTACCTCTATAGCTATTAAAATTCTAGTATATTGTCTGCGTATTAGTATAAAATTAAGTAGTTTCTTTTAGAATTGCTAGTTTAATATAATATAGTAACTCTTAACTGTAAGAAAGCTAAGATAATTAGCTATAAACTATATATCTAGTATAATTAAAATCTTAGTTATAAAGCTAAAGTTGTTAAAAAAAAGGCTTTTACTTCTTTAAACTAGTTCTAAAACATTAACTTAAATTTATAATAAGTAACTATTATAGTTTAAGGCCTTAAGAATTAGAAAAAGTATATAAATAATAGCTGCTTAATAGTTTAGAATAGCTAATTACTATTAACAACTACCCAAACAAGCTCTTTTTTAAAAGCATTTTAGGTAAATTTAGGTATTAAAGTAAGTATACTACTTTTTTAAAGTTAAGTATATATAGAGTTTGTTATACGTAGACTATTATAAATAAAAGTTAAAGTACTTTAATAATTAACTATATTAATATAGTTTATAAAGTATTTAGTTTTTATTCTTATTAGCTTTAGGTGTTGCAGGATTATGTTATAGTTAAAATAGAAAATATAAAAGCAGCTAGTTGTAATATAAGCAGCTTTTCTAAACTTTAACTAAATACTACTAGTGCAAGTAGCATAGTTTTAGTAGAGAGATTTGCTGTCTAGATTTTAAGCTTAGCTAGTTATACTCTACTACTTATTTTAATAAGTTATAATTTTATTTTCTTTTTCTTGTATAGCTTCTTAAGGTAAGTATATTAATAAATTTAACTTTTTTTACTTTTTTTTTTAAATAACCTAGTGCCTGCTTATTTAGAATTAGTAAAGGTTTTTTAAAAGCTTATAGATATGTTTAGCTATAATATGTAGGTAAATAGCGTTTAGTTTAAAAATGTAATAAAAAGCTGTTATAAATTGTTGCTATTACTAATGTATAGCACATAAATATCTGCTTTACAACTTTAACAGTACACAAGCTATATATAATAGGCTTTTAGTAAACGCGTGTACAACTAAACTAAGATTAACTTATTTTATTAATTATGTACTATATTAGGCGCTTTTTAATTAGACTTTATTAATTTAAAAAACATTAAAATAAAAGTAGTATAGTTATAAAGTTATACAATTATTTTTATATTATATAAATTATATTAATTAGCTGTAATTAGCGCTAATTAATGCTAATAACTTAGCACAGGAATACTACTATAATTAATTTAAAAAGCTTTTAAAGTCTATAGAATTGCTAAAATTTATATTTTTATTTTTATTTTTGTTTTTAACTTTAGCCTATAATTCCTACTACTACTTCTTAGTTTTATATTTATTCTTACATTAATTGTAGTATACATTAATATTAAAATTATTGTTAACCTCTTTTTTACATTTATTACTATTATGTTTCTTAATATATAGCTTGTCGCTGCGTAAGATAGTATTATTGCTAAGTCCTAAGAACTTGTATACTAGCAGAGGCTTAAATAGTCTATACTAGTTAGTAAGTAAATATAATAAAAAAATGTGTTAAAACTTACTTCTAATTTTTACTTATAGTAATAGCTAACTTTTTTAAACTTATATCTTTAACAAAGTCTTGCTATTCTTTTTTAGCTTATTTACTTTTAAAAGTATTAGTGTAAAGCTTTACTAATTTTTTTTTTTTTTTTTTTTTTTTTTTTTTTTTTTTTTTTTTTTTTTTTTTTTTTTTTTT
>WBOK01000464.1:0-46217 GCA_009289805.1 Alternaria gansuensis | reverse complement strand
GAGTTATGACGCGATTTGTGTAGGTGGTAGTTTGGTGGGGTGGCTCAAAACATGAACTGGCTCAAAACGCGCACGGACACGGTACGTCAGTATCGGCAACATTTGGCCCGGCCCTGTACTTCGGAAAAAGGTAACCTAGCGCAAATGAAGAAGCTGTATAGTAGGAAACCCCGCGCTTATTGTGGGATTGTCCACTCTCAAACTTCAGATTTTACACAAACACGAGTATAATCCGTGAAGACGTGAACTGGCCACACGAGATACTGCTCTCAAGTCCGCCTCGCATCGATTCTCCAACACTACACCATCCACTTGTATTCACCAACAATCATTTCCGCCGCCTTTTCGGCAATACCATAAACCAGTGTTTGGAGATGCGCACTCGGTAAAAGAGGAATAACACTCGCATCCACCACTCTCAATCCCTTGACACCATAGACCTTCAACTCCGAATCCACAACACCACCATCCTTCTCCGGAAGCAACGCAGCAGTACCGACAGGATGGTAAATACTTAACGTGTTAGCCAGGGCATATCTACGCCAATCCTCATCTGTCTGCACAGCATTACCCGGTTCATACTCTTCCTTCCAGACCTCGCTCATGGGTTTCGTAGAAGCGATCTTACGCAGGTATTTGGCGAGATGTGTGGCAGCTTCAAGATCATAGGGATGGGACAGATAGTTCGGGTTGAGAAGAGGTTTATCGCTGATGTTCCGGGAGCTGATGTGTACATTGCCCTTGCTGAGAGGATGTTGCACGACGCCGATGAGTGCAAAAGTGCCAATACCGAACTGGGACGAGTTGGCAGCGGGATAGCCCTTGAGACCAGTGTAGCCGTCTGAGAAGATGACTTCTAGCTGCGGTACTTTGATGCTGAGGGCGGAGGAGAAGTATGTCTTCTTCAATCTGTCGGTTGCCGAAGTCAAGCTTGCGTCGCTGTCAACGAGGGTACGGAGCTTTGTAGCGGTATCATTGCCGACGGTGCCCCAAGGGAAGTAGGCATAGCCGCTGGCAGTGTAATCATAGACTGACTCGCGATCCGCGTTGTACAAAGCTAGCTCAGCGGCCGCACGAGTGGCGTTCTTGAGTACATCAAAGGAAGGGTATTCAGGCTTCAATTGGTATGAAACTTGGATGCGGATGTGGTCTTGGAGGTTCTCACCCACCGAAGGCAAATGCTTGACAACGGGGATACCGAGTTTCTCGAGGAGTGCTGCGTTGCCAACGCCGGACAGTTCAAGAAGACTGGGAGTTTGGAATGATCCAGCCGAGAGAATGACTTCCTGTCGCGCAGTAATTGTAGTACCGTCTTCTAGGGTGACTCCCGTGGCGATCCCTCCTTTGAAATCGATCTTCGCCACACGTGTCTCTAGTTTCAAGACTAGATTGTCTTTGGCGAGTTTGAGATACTCTGGGGCGTAGGAGCGAGTGTAATTTGGGCTGACATTGCTAGGTTGGGTCGAGACACCAATAGGATTGCCATTCAGACTCTCTCGGTTTGTCTCCAAGCCGAGACGGTTCATGGTAGGATACCATGTGGATTGGTGCTGTGGGAAGATTCGGTTGATGAGCGTGCGAACAGGTCCCGCTGTGCCAACTCCCTCGGTACCATATTCGGGTGATGGTAGAAATGTCTCGCACTTGAGCATTGCAGCATAAAGACTATTCCAGTTCCATCCTTTGTTGCCGAGCTGCTTTTCCCAGGCGTCCAATTCGAAGTCGGAAGTCCTGTCCCACGTCATGAGATTAAGCGCAGAGCTACCTCCAAGGACCTTGCCGCGGTTTTGCGCAAAGACGCGGTTGTTGGCATTAGGCTGTGCAATTGTGGTCAAGTTCCAATCGTATTTGCCTCCGAGTGTTGATCCTTTTCTTCCTGGAATGGTAATGCCAGGTTCCTGACGGCCATCAGGCCCGGCTTCTATGACGAGGACGCTGAGATTTGGGAGGCCGAGACTGATGCGCGAAGCAACAGCTAGACCTGCAGTTCCGCCCCCAATCACTATCTATACTGCTCGTTAGATAGTCGCTAGAGTTGGGACAGGCTTCCCTGATTTCAAAAGGCAACGTACAAAATCGTAAGACCTAGCATTGACAGGTCGACCTTCCTCCTTCCCATTAGCTGCTGCGCTACCATGGGCTAAGAGGGCAGATGCAAGCAACGTGGAAGTACCAAACTTCATGGTACCGTTATATCAAGAAGCAAGATGCTCGCAAAAATTCTACGAGGCCGGCGAAGGACTTGAAGTTTTGTAGGAGATGGTTCACGAGTATACCAGCTCGGTATGAATTGCATGTCAGCGCTACTGTGCTAGTAGAAGCATACTAGCAACATGCAGAGCGTAACCCGAGACGTTAAGATTCCATTTGCAGGAGCGGGTCTGGATTCGTTCGTTGTTATTATCCGATGCAGAGACGGGACAAGGTACCCAGCAAAGCATCCACTTTTGGTAGCGCGTTTACGCCCGCCTACCGGGGATAGCAGTCAGTTGGTCCAAATGCCTGGTCATGATTTTTCTAGGTGATGTTTCTTTCTGTTTCCACGGTTGTGGTTTCGCGACGGGTTGATGTGCGAATGTGGCACACGAATAGTCGTTGCGTTATGAGATTTGAGCTCGCTCTCTGGGGCAGTTCAAAGACGCCGTCGACGGCTCTGCCGCAGTGTCGGCCCGAGAGCCAGTGAGCGGGAACTAGAGGCTTTTGGCATGACGGCACATGACGCGCGAGTCGTATTTCGCTTCATCGGCCTTACTATGGACGTAAAGGTAGCCAAGGTTCGTGGTCGAGTAGTAGCGATGCATTCGAGAAGCTTCAAGCGTCTCCCAAGGTTACCTTGCTGTGGTCTTGGATGCCGGTATGCGGCAGGTCATCGGATTAGAGAAGGATGGAGACGAGAGAACTAGGTAGGCATCGTCTGAGAGAGTGAACAGTCGCGGTAGCAACCCTGGAACGCCAAGACGGGCCTCGGCGCTAGTCAGTGCCCAAGGTCCTCCTCCATGGTTGCAAAACATCCTTCTCCGGTAGAAAACTGCAGACTGCATCGCAACCCCTTGCATTTGCCTCCCGTGCGCAGGGAGCCATCCCGGCGCAACCACCGCAATACGAGGTGTTGAATAGCCCAGGGCCCCGCCCTCCCTTCTCCGTGTCTCAGCGTGTCAAGCATTGGAGAACGCGGTTGATCGACCACTAACAACCACCCACTATCATCTCTGACATACAGGCTACTAGCTGAGCCATGGCAATGCGCAAGAACCGGGTGAAGCCTACAGCTTACCCATTCCTACCCTTCCACATGATACGATGCGCACAGATACTTTCTTCCCTCGCAGTAGCGAGCATCATGTTTTACTTCCTGCGCGAGCTATCGCATGATGGGTACAAGTTACCCTGGACGTTCATCTTGGTACTTGTCTATTCCTACCTACCACATTCTGCCACATCTCAATGCTGACATCCACCCAGCTCATGGCAGTCTCCCTCCTGACCCTCGCGGCGCTCACATGCACAATCTTTCTGCACGTCTACCACGGCCTCTCTGCGCCCCTCAATCTGACTCTGAACGCCGTCCTCGCGCTTCTCTGGACCGTATCCTTCGCTCTGCTGGCATGGTGGTGTTCGGGCACCTTGGCACATGTATGCGATGCGCAGACCTGGGAGTCCGACATGGGAATAAGCGTGTGTAGGATGTACAAGGCGCTGTTCAGTTTTGCGCTGCTGGGGTTTGTGGCTACGGCGCTGGCGCTGGCACTGGATGTTAAGGTTGTGAGGGGTACGAGGACGAGGGGTGTGTTTCAGCAGTTGGACGTGCTGAATGGTGGTGGGGATGGGAAGAGGGATGTTAATGTTAATCCGAATCCTAGTGCAGCGCTGGCGCAGCAGGAGAGGGGTGGAGAAGGGTATGCACTACCAGAAGAGCAGTTTGAGTATAATGATATCGGCTATCAAGGGGCAGCAGGGCAGGTTGAGCAGAGTAGCATCTAAATCGCAGAATAACATGGTCATTGGAGAAGTCATGGTATTTGATCAAACGCCTGAATGCCGACATGCTATCTTGAAACGCCGCCCAATGCAGGCATAATGCCGGGTATCACAGCGCAAGAAATCTAGAAAAGGTCGTCCATGATGGGGTCCCTGCCGTCCATGGCCGCTGCCGCAGCATGCTCTGTGCCAATGTCGGCGTCCATGGACATTGAAGGAGCATCCCGCGCGGCAATCTCGTCCTCGACGAAGACGCCCAAGCCACCAAATGCTTCGCGTAGTGTCCGACTGCAGTAGTCTTGCAAGTTGTGTCCCCCCACCAGATGTGCCGCGTCTCTCTTCATGCGTGCGTACCAGTCCACGTCATAGTTGTCCTGAAGCACGTAATACTGTGGCGCAATGTTGTAGCCGCCGAATGGGTCGAAGGGTGCTTCTACGGGTGGCGCGACGCGCTTCTTGAGTCCACGGATCACGAAACCCGAGTCGACATGGTCTTTGGGCACAGGACCTCCTTTACGAGCGGCAGCGTCTGATTCTGCTTTTTGTAGTGCCTCGAACTTCTTCAGCTTCGCCCAGGTCGCGTCCACGTCTGTGTTGAGGATGAGGTTCCAGTTGATCTCTTCGACCTGCTCGAGGTAATCGTTGTAGTCTTTAAGCGTCTCGAAATCGTCCTCTGTCTTGTTCATGCTGTTTGCCTGTCAGCCTTATCTTGAGACGACCGATAGACCGCACCCACATCTTCATGACCTTCTTCCGGAGATCCACCTCTCGCTCCACCTTCAGATCCTCAAAAGTTGCCCTCCGGAAGTTCCTATAAGCAAGTGTCTTGGCGCATCCAGCCACAGGACATATGCTGTTCCCCTTTCCAAACAGGCGCTCTACGCAGGTATCGCACATCTTGTGATAGCATATCGGATTGATCTTGAACTGCATGTTGGAGTTGAGGAAGCGCGACGACCTGCATACTGGGCAAGAGTCTGACGCATCGTCAGCGAGGGAACCAGAACGTGGCAACTGTTGCAAAGACAAGTGGTAAAGGGTTTTGGAGAGAGACGCACCGCCATCTTGCTTGGACGCGTCGGCGCCGCGCGCGGATTTGGACATGGCCAAGGTAGAGGCGGAGGCAATGGAGCTGCACGAGAATGGAGCCTCGGGAACTCGAGTGTTGATGCTGACTCAGCGTGTCTACGAGATCGAGAGCATGAGCGGAGCTTGATGTGAATGTCGACGAGGGGGCATTTGTTCGCATAGAGAAGCTTCACGAAATGCTACTCTGTCTGCCAGACGACTTGTATGCTTGCATGGATTCATTCATTCCCTTGTGGGGCCAGCCGCCAAGACGGGTGCTTTTTTGCCGTACACAAAATTCCTTCCCCTGTTCTTCTTCGCTCCAACTCACTCCACCACCACATCAACGGAAATGGCTGCCTCACCACAGAGCGCTCTAGAGGACATCGAGCGCCGCCGCGTGCAGCTGCAGCAAAATGCCGATGAGCTGCGCAAAGCCCTTTCCCATTGGACGACCTGGGAGGCTGAGTATGAGACGCTGAAAGAAGAGATACAAGCCGCCGGCGATGCTTCGCCCTCACAAATACGTGAAACGGCACGCCATCTCGAACTTGTCCTGCTGAACCAGAAGGAAGTCGAGGAGCTACTCTGCACAAACTCGCCGTCGGAACGCACTGCTAACCAAGTTATTGACATGATCTCTAGACGCATTGACTATGTTCGGGCGAGTAGTGCTACTATCGAGAAGAACCTGGATACCGTCGAGAAGAGGCTTGCTGGCGTCGACGTCCTGTTGGAGCCAGGCATGGACAATGAAGAAGGCGAACCCATGATGGACATCGAGGAAGAACTGGATGATGAAGGCAACGAAGTTTCGAGCTCGGTCAACCAAACAGGCAAGGCTGCAGCTGAGCTAGTCGAAGTTCTGCGCAAGGCTGGGATCCAGAAAGCAGAGCTAGAGAAGAAGAACGCAACACAAGTGCAAGACAAGGCTTCCGATGCATCGTCGACGTCCGCACCCACTTCACCAGACTCGATATCTACTTCATTGTCTTCCACGGCCATGTCTGCCACCCCCGACGGTCCAACCCCAGAACCGACGTCCGCAAAGAAGTCTGTGTCTTTCGCCGAAGTGGTCGACATCGAACCGTCGCCGAAAGCGATGCAAAAACCTGACGAGGATGCAAAGGTTGCCGCACTGGAATTTCCAGAGGGCACTCGGGCTGTCGAGTGCGAACAGAATGACGAAGACCTGTCCAATGCCATCATGCCAGACGACGAGTCCCCAGAGGATGCCGAGTTGAGAAGGCAAATGCTGCAATATGGCATGTCGGAAGTGGGGCAGATCGTCGCTGAACTTGACCTGGACCAACCTACCGTGTCATACTCGGACGATGAGACCGACGACGAGTACGGCGACTACGACACCGAGGACGAAGAAGAGGAAGACGAGTACGGCCGTAGTACCAAGCCTGTCGTCACCGAAGAGTATCGAAAGCAGATGATGGAACTCGAGAAGAGGTTGGGCGCTCGCATGCTTGAGAATGTAGGACCTGAGTCGAGCAAGCACTCCCTCGAAGAACACATCGGAGACATACGCACGATGCGTGTGAGGTGCGACGATGAGTTTGATGAATCTTTGAGCTCATCCGCGGCGGCGCCCGCGCCGGATGACACAAAAGAGCCAAAGAAGAAGGGAGTACGCTTTGCTCATAACCTGGACATCTCTGAGGCACCAAAGCCAGTCCAAGAACCAGTCCGAGCCCCCCAGTCAACTGTACAATCGACTCCAACAGTCTCTGATACTATCGTCGAGCGGTGCGCACTTCCTGCAGTACCAGTGGAGCCACCCAAGCCTGCCAAAGTATCCAAGTTCAAGAGTGCCCGCACCGCGGCAAACACTCCTCGACAGATGCTGCCGACTACTCCCGTTCCAGAGGCGCCACTCATACCAAGTGGCCCTGCTGGACGAACACTAGCCGACACCATAACCGAGCACGCTGCCTTGCCGTCGGAACCTCAGGCGCCAGATGAACTTGACCCAGTTCTTGTTAATCGCGAGATTCAAGCAGAATATCACAAGGCACGGAATCGATTCATCCAACGACAGGGTGGATTCAAAGCTACTGAAGAGGACGAAGAGAGCCCGATCGTACACGAGCGAGATGGCAAAGTGAAAAAGGTGAGCCGTTTCATGGCGGCCAGGCTCAAGGCCGAGGGTATGTAAGAGGTCCGCAAACCGTTGCCACCATGTTCCTATCATTCTCGCTCCCTTTGACAAGTGCACACATTCTTGTTGCACACCCTCATGAGGGCTACGTCTACATGCCTCTATAGCGCAGCGCAAAGCTGCAACTTGCTTTGCCAACGGAACAATTCATGTCCGTGAGAGATACCATCACCATGTATCATGACTCACATTAGATTGCTTCCCAGATTGAAAATCAGCGGTACCACTAGACTCGCCGGGCTGAATTGTGCCTACTCGAGGTTCATATGCTCCGTACATGTATTATCCGCAACTATCACGATTAGTGTAATGGAATCCCCAAACTGTTCACGAGCATCCTTTTGCGGTTTGACATGAGTGCGTGATTGAGGGAGCCTGCAACGAACAAAACGAACATGATGTGCTACCACTGGCAACGGTCCAGGCGACGCCGAAGACGCCCGTCTCGTACTCCTCGTCACGTCAGATGGCGGGTTGGTTGTTCTGATAGGATAGTGGGGTACCGGTACTTGGGCTAACCTCCTGGCGGCCGACATGGAAATTTCTGGTCGTCGCCGCCTGCAACCATGACCTCCGACTCGAGCTCCTCCACGCACTCCGATTCGCTGCCTACTGCTCTCGGTGTTGCATCGCCTTTTGTAGACACGGCCAAAGACTCTGCCCACCTCGCCTTTGCACCGATAGCGCTGGCGCTGGCGCAACACCACAACATTGTCCAAAGGCTGGCCTCCAACAACCTCTACAGCATCCTACGCGCACCAGGACCCGTCCGTGTATGGGTCTACCAATCGCTACTCGCCGAGCACCAGTTGTGGAATGACTGGGACCGCCGCGTGCCATCACAACCCGACTTGAAGGCTGGAACGAGCGAAGGCATGGCTGAAGGCAGCGTCCACGACACGGAGAGCATGGGAGAGTCAGAGCGGCCCGAGAGTGCGGTTGGCATGAATGCGCGACCATATCTCACACGACTCCGCCTTGCGCTCGCGCCCTATACGGTACATTTCCACAGCCCAGGCTATGTCAGGGACGATACATTGCGCATGCTGGAGCGGGATGTGGTGAAGAAGACATTGGAAGAGTCGCGGAAAAGCCTCGAGTTGCGCGAAGAACTCGGTCTCTCGTGGGAGTTCTGGGACGATCTTGCGGGCGTGCTGAAAGCCGCAATACCCTCCCTTGAACGTCGTTGTTTCGCTGCGCCGGATCCCGCGGCGCCAGAATACGAGGGTCTGTCGGGCCCGTTGATTGCAAGCTACTCGCCGAGTCTGCTTAGGGACCTAGAACGACTGAACCAGCTTGTATGCATAGCCCGGAATGTGCAGGTACATGGAGAGAAGGTGCAGAACCTGAGCGCAGATAGGCTGTTCGACAAGGACATCTTCGCATTGATCAATGTCTGCGTGCGTGTCACTGCTCGAGGCTACGACGGCGAGGCTGGGACTCAAGACGAAGACAAATGGCAGGGTGTCATCAATGCGTACAAGAAGCTTCTCATTACGTGTTTGCAATTCCTCAACAACCTGATCGCACGGAACGAGCAGCGAAAGCTCATGCTCTGGATCGAACTGTTCGACAGTCACCTCGATAATGAACTACCCAACTTTGCCGACATGAAGTACAAGATGGATGAATTCCCACAAGACCAAGGCCCGCCACCAGAAGAGCAACCGTTACCAACACATGCAGCGCGTAGCCTAGACGCGTTCAAAATCCCACAGCAACCTGCCTCTTCGCCGTTTCTCCTCTACATCGGCGAGACGGGCAACGACGTTAAGAAGGCTCTGATACACCATGGTGTCAAAGCAGGCGCCAACGAAATTGCTGCCGAGTGCAGGCGGAGGTGGCAAACGATGAGTGAGGAAGAGAAGAACGTAAGGTCACATCTATTCCACGACGCAGATCTTTACTAACCCTCTCAGAAATGGAACATGCTGTATGCAGATGTAGTTGCCAGATATCGGGACCAAATCACCCAGTCTAGCACATACCGCAAAGTTGTGGACCAACATGCCAAGAATGAAGAAAGTGTACAAGCATTGGCAAAGAGCATCAATCAACTTCAAGTCGAGGTCGACAGGATGCGTTCGTCCATTACCGCTCTACCTGGCGACGGATCCGGCCGCGAGCAACAGCCGTCCCCTAAAACCTTGGCGGAGAAGCAGTCCTCGAAACCAGGAACGGATGACTCGTTACTAGATCCCAGCATCAAACGGTCTCCCCCGGCAGGTGAGATCGATTTCCGTGTGACCTACCCGCCATCCTTTGGTGCGGAGATCCTCCAGAATGGCAAAGAAGATCTGCTAAAGCGTCTGGAGCCAGACCCCGACCGTCCATCAGGGCTAATCAGTGACGTAGCGTCTCCTACTTCTCCTCCGCCAGAGGATGACGATGACAATGATGACGACTACGATGACATACCTGGTGATGAAGGCCGAGGCTTGCTCACAGACGTCCCACTCATCCTGGGTCCTACCGAGATTGAGGTCTTGCCTATGATCATCATGGCCGGCATTGTTGAGCCAACCGAAGGACAGCCTGGTTATCATGCGGATCCAACTGTTTTCAGCAGTGTTAGGAGCATGCACGGTGTTCGATGTCATTTACTTCTTGCGCAGGATAATGGTCGAAATCTACTACGCGAGCTATTGATTTTCGTTGCAGCTTGGGACCTGCGCGAGGAAGAGTTGTACTTTAAATTCATGGTCAAGATCATGGAAGCTATTCTTGCAAATCAGCTACTACCCTTTGCTTACCATGCTTTCAGAGAGTCTGAGTAAGTGCGTTTCTCAAATATACAAAACTTAACTTACACTACGATAGATCGAAAGACATCATCTCTCCGGCTCAGGCAGTTATCATGAAGCTTCTTACCAACATCTTCCGCGCCAGACAGGCCCGTGCTCAACCTACAAAGGGCCACCTCAAAGCGAACCACCCGCAAGTAGACCAGGGCGATGTCCACATGGTCAACTTCTTACTTACTGAGTTCCGCCGCCATATCATTCCCCAAACATGCGCCCTCATCTTCCTTCAAGGTCAGATTCGCGCAGGACATGCGCAGCCCGAAGACTTTCCTCTGAATCTCTGGGACATGGAACGCATGTATGAGGGCGTATATCAATACCTGGAGTTCTTCGCCATCCTCACAGAACATGAGACTTGGAAGAAGATGTTGAGCAATTGGGACATCTCTTACGAACTGGTGACGCTACTGAAAGAACTAGATGCAGCGATACCCAAGGGTCAGCTATCACCGCCTCCTCTGAGGAATGTTCAGCATGCGCCACCACCTCCAGCACCAGTAGAGGTTGAAATTTCTTCGCCACAGCAGCAGCATCAACAGCAGCAGCAGCAACCGCCACAGCCGCAACCGGTTGCTGTTGAGCGACCGTACGATACTACAGCTGCAGCGGCTGAGTCTTACATCCCTCCACCCACCTCACCGTCACCTCGACCATACATGGATGAAGCAGCCGACGAACCCTCAGACTTTGAATGGCGCAATCTCAAGAAACTCGCCGTCCTTGTCCTCAGCTCCCTAGTATGGAAGAACAAGCACGTTCAAGACCAAATTCGCCCACTCGGCGGCATCGAAGCAGTCCTAAACTGTTGCTCCTACGACGAGCACAATCCGTATATCCGCGAACACGCCATCATGTGTCTCCGCTTCCTTATGGAGGGCAACAAAGAAAACCAAGACCGCATCCATGCCCTAGAAAGGGTCAATCAAGATGTCAACGCAAAGGCCAAGGCAACGTCGAGTTCGAATCCAAACACAGCTGTCCCGTCATCAGTAGGCGAAAGCAGTGGTAGTGGCAACCACCACCACAACACCAACAGATCACCAGTCAACGTCCGCGTACCCGACGAAGTGCTCGATCAACAAGGGTACGAAACCTACATGGACAAACAAGGCCAGGTTATGTTGCGTAAACGCCAACACCAACAACAACAATCTCAACCTCAGCCTTCGCCTGTGCATCAGAATCAGAATCAGCCACTAACGTCTCGCTCAGATCTTGGGGGCAATAGCAATAGCATCAGCAATACCAACAGCAAAGGCAAGATTGATGCTGTTGCTGCTGCGTTGGGCGGAATGGGTAGTATGAGGGATCCCAAGGCGCTGGAGGATCTGGTACAGCAGGTTATGCGTGACTTACCGAGGGTGCAAGGGCTGAGGGGTGGAGAGGAGAGGGCGGTGGAGGTGGAGGAGGCGTTGAAGAAGTTGGATAAGGGGTTCGATGGAGGGTTGTAGGGAGTGATGGGTAGTTGGGGTTTGGAGAGGGTTTTTTCTTCTCTGGGAGGAAGTGAACAGATACTTTTTTTCTTCTTACTCTTCTAGAATATGTGAGAATCGTGTTCGGGATGAAAGGACTGGAGGTGCTTGACATGGCATGGCATGGTAACACGGTTTACGAGATACTTGGAGTCTTTGTCACGGGGTAACTCTAACATGTGATGTTCGTAATACGGTCTTCCTTCTCTTTTAGAGGATGTGCCTTTACTAGAGTCTCTGCTCTTCTCTGAATGGGGTTTTACGAACAAATAAAGATGTGGTGGTGCGGATTGTACATGATTAAACACATGCTTCACTTTTACGGTTCGGAAGCACGGAATTTTAGTTTTCAGGGTATGTGGTCAGTTTCCCTGTAGGTTGTTGTGGTTGTTGTTGATCACCCCTCGCCATGCTTGGTGTGCTCGGCTTCCGGTGTGTCATCACCCGCGGTTCGGGAAACCTCCGCCCGCTCGCTCGACCTGCATTTCCTATTCCAAACCCAGTCAACACCCGTTCACGCTTATCATAATTCGTCGCGTCGAATATCATCCGGTGATACTGATCGGCTTCCAACCAGGAACGCAAAGCCCCGGCGAATTGCCGATGTAAAGATAACGAACTAGCATAACGCGTGGTGGCATTCACTGCTGCATACAGCAGGTACCAAGACGTCCTGTCGCTGATTACTAGGTGAACTGTGGGGTGGTGGAGACAAGCAGTGGAACCGACTTCGATACGAACGCAGTGCAATACAAATTATCATGACCGATCTCGGAAGTATACGCTCACGTCAAATGGCGTTATATACACTTCCATCATGACTCCGCTCGATGTATCTTCGGCCTCGTGCGAATACGTCTTGTCAGCCCTACCCTCGTACATCGACGCCATCATGGGCCAGCTTACTATAGCCCACCGCCCTCTCACCACCTTCGCGCTCCTCACCAGCTTATTTAGCGTAATAGCAACGTCCAACTCTTCTGCAGTCACGCTTCCCGGCTATGGCACTTTCCTCGGCACAACGGTCTCCCAGACTCTAACTAAGAAACCTTTACCGCGCATTGTGGACGCCTGGCTCGGTATCGATTACGCTTCGCAGCCTGTTGGAGAGGCTCGTTTCGCGCCAGTGGGTGCGCCAAAGCCTTTTGAGGGGGTCAAGAAGGCGTCGAATTATGGGTTTGCGTGTCTTCAGGATCCGTTGGATGTTACTTATGAGATGGATGAGGCGTGTTTGAGTGTGAATGTGTTTCGGCCGCAGGGGGTTGAGGGACGCGGGAGGTTGCCCGTATTGATTTGGATTCATGGGGTGAGTTTGTTTATGATTCTTTGGGTATGTTGTGGTTTGCTAATTGTTAAGGGTGGGTTTGTTGCTGGTAGTGCGAGAAGTTTTGATGGGGCTTCCTTTGCTTCCAATTCAAAGGAGCCGCTGGTTGTTGTTACTTTCAACTACAGAGTAAGCGTAGCCATCGTTATCGTGCGAACAAGACTAAAGTCGTCTAGTTGAACTCTCTGGGCTTCCTCCCCTCTCCTGTCTTCGAACGCCAGGGACTCCTCAACCTTGGCCTTCGCGATCAAGAAACACTGTTCAAGTTTGTTCAAAAGTACATTGCGGCTTTTGGTGGTGATGCTTCTCTCGTTACTATTGGAGGTCGCTCAGCTGGTGCGCATTCGGTCGGTATGCACCTTTTCAACAACTACAACACCATCGAGGGTGCTACACCGCTCTTCTCCCAGGCTCTTCTCCAGTCCGGCAGTATAACGGCCCGAGCATTCCCCAACGCATCCTACCCGTTGTACCAAGAGCAATTCTCACGATACCTGAGTCTTGCAGGATGCAGTGCAGTGGCCAACAGCAGTGATACAGAGATTCTCGACTGTTTACGTGCTGTCCCCTTTGATGCAATTCAGAATGCTAGTACAGTGCTATGGCGAGCTTCTGAATACCCCATCACATGGCCATTCCAGCCCACTCGTGGGGGTCCCTTCCTGGAGCAAGCAGGCTCGACATCCGGAATAAATAGCCAATTCTACCGCATCCCCACCATCACAACCAACGTCATCGACGAAGCAAAGTACTACGCCCCTGGCGACATTGAAACCAACGAAGAATTCCTCGCCTATTTGAAAACCCTCATTCCCGGTCTTACGCCAGAAGATCTCTCCGACCTCGAGGAACTGTACCCTGACCCAGCGGGAGATGTCAACGGCCCTTATGTTCACAGCCCAAACTCCACTCAATATAACCGCCTCTCCACCGCCCTCACAGACTACATGTACGTTTGCGCCGGCCAAGAAACCGCTATCCGTATGTCGGCCGCCAAAGTCCCTGTTTACAAACTCGCCTTTGCTGTAAACAACACTTTTCCTGCTTGGAGGGGAATCCCGCATACCGCCGATACTAAGTACACATGGGCTGAACCAGCTGGGAGCGGTGGTGTGCAGTACCCCGACGTAGGCAAGCAGCTGTTGAATGCTTACTTTTCCGACTTTGTTGCATTGGGTGATCCGAATGCGGGGAATAGGACGGATGTGCCGGTTTGGCCCCAGTATGTAGACGGAGGTGAGGGTAGGCCCGGGTTGCAGTTGAGAATGGAGGCTTTTGGGAATAGTAGGGTTGAAGGGGATGGTATCAGGAGGAAGCAGTGTGAGTGGTGGAGAGATGAGGGAAGAGCTGGGAGACTTGAGAAGTAGGGTATTAACACTAATTCTATTATCAATCGATGGAGAGCGTGTGAGAGACAGCACGATGATGTAGCTATACATATCCATACTCTACACCCTCTTCCTTATCCTCGCTGCAATCCTCTTCTTCGGCCTCATCGTCCCAAAAGCCTTCTTCTTATTCTCCGGATCCAATCGCCTCGCGGCCTCCAAATCAACTACCTCGATCTCAAACTCGCCCATAAAAATAGCCAACGTAACAATACCAATATTACGCGCAAAATGCCTGCCAGGACATTTGTGCTCCCCACCCCCAAAAGTAGTCCAATTCCCACTCAAGCCTGCGTCGCTGAACTTTTCTCTTTTACCGTCGTCGTTGGTAGCATTGTTACTAACGAGATAACGCTCAGCCCAGAAGGTATCGAGGGGTATAGTGGTAGTTTGGGGCCGCGTGGCCTTCCACCCCGGCGTAAAATGGCCAGCGAATTTATGAGAAATGAAGACTTGGGTGCCTTTTGGGACGGTGTACTTGTCGTCGAGTGAATATGTCGGGGACGTGACTTCCCTCATAGCGAGGTTGGAGCTATACATGCGTGTTGTTTCCGCATGGAGGGATTGTAACAAAGGCCTCGCGCCTAATTGCATAAAGTTGTAGTCGTGCGTTTCCTCATTTACGTGGTTCTTCAGTTCAATTACGACGCGGGAGTGTAGGGAGGGGTCTCGCAGTGTTTCGAAGAGATACCAAAAAGTTACTGGGACGGTTAGACTGGTTCCACCGTAGAGGAGACCGAGGGTTTGTGCGGAGCGTCCGTCGACGCCGTGGCCTGGCATTTGGCTGTAGAGATTTTCCCGTTGTTGGAGGAGGCCCGAGCCGGCGATGGGGTCCCAGGTGGTGTTTACAGCGTTTTGGCTGCGGAGCACTTCGGACTCTGCAGTCCATGCTCGAATGGCGTTGAGGAGGCGGTCGCGGGCGGCGTAGGCTTTGGGGATGACGAAGCGGGGGAGACCCATGAAGAATTGGTCGGTGGCTTCGATGTGGATCCATAAGTCGGTTATGATTTTTGGGTACGAGGCGATGATGGAGGTGCCGAGGAGGGTCTCGGCGATGCCGTGGGAAACGTGGTATTCGAGGAAGGCGTAGAGATTGGGGATTTCTTGCCAGTCTCCTGGTGGGGTTGAGGCCATGCTTTCGGTGATGGTTCGCTTCATGACGTCGAAGAGGCGTTTGACAAGCAAGTTGAGGTTGGATCCAGTGGTATGTTGCCGGATGTGTGTTGTTTGGATGTAGTCTGTGTTGCCGTTTTCGGACTTGTAGTGGTCAATGGCTTCTTGTGGACTTCCCATCAACGCGCCCATGATTTTATTGTGGATGAACGGGTTTGGATCTAGTTCAGTGGATGAGTTGAGTACGCCTTTGATATGCTCTGGATCCAGTATGAAGAGCAATTTTTGGCCTGCAGCATCCAGGAAGAAAGGGGACCCGTCGCCATATTGGTTCCGGTTGCATTGTCAGCAGCCTTCCGTGGTGTGGTCGGGATGAGCACTTACAGACATTTGGCCAGAAAGCCATGCGAATCATAGGCCATGGACAAGGCATGTTTGAGCCAAGGTATCCAATACGGGAGCGTTGGTGGCAAGACATGATGACCCTTGCCGTGCTTGATGGCCCTGAAGGTATGCGATGAAAGAATCCTAGTACAGACGCACACTACAGCAACGGCCACGACGCATTGCGCGAGGAGACTGCTGCAGTACTGCGAACGGGGCATCCATGTTGTTCGCAATGAGGGATACTTGGCGTGTTGGGAACGAGCCTCACACGGTATGTCTGATGCAGGGGAATAAGCGCTAACCCAAAGGAGCGCTTCATTTCTGTGGCAACAACCGAGGGATGCTGTACCCGACATGCCACTCGGACATGTCTTGCATGTCTTGCGTGTCTGCCATGTACGCGATAGAAGGGGAAACTCAAGCAGATGACGGTGCAGCAGACGGCTATTTTTGGTTGCATGGGGGCGCATACACGATTAGTAACCGCGTGCATGGCCGCTGGCCGTGTGGAGGTGGAGACGATTGGCCTCCACTAGCGTCTCAGGGTCCGGCTAGAACAACAGAGCTTCGACGGCACCACCTGCTTTGCGCTCTTCGCTACTCCATCGCGCTCCTTTTGCTACCTAGCCATCCTCCGCCTTCTCCCGGATTGCACCACTTTTGTCTTTCTTCTTTTCCGCACGCTCGTGCCAACACGCAACACGCAACCCTCAAGAGCTTCTCTAGCAGCTAGCTAGGACTCGTCACCACCACCATGCCGGGAGTTCGTAAGTGCGATCCTCCTTCTCCTTTACCTTCACCTTCACCTTCACCTTTACCTTCACCGCGCGAATGGCGTCCATCTCGAGACTATCGCGCTTGTACATGTGCAAACTTCCTCAACGTGGTTGCCTGCTCCTGTGCCCCCTGTCTACGCAAACATCTGCCTGTCCACAAGCCATCGGCGCCCAAAACGCTCCGTGTCATCACCAGCACGCACAGAATCCTTGTCTGACACCTTCTCCCCACAGCACTCGACGCGATGGACCAGGTGAAGAAGGCCTTCAAGGGTCTCTTCAGGGGCAAGAAGTCCAAGAAGGAAGAGCCAAAGCCCACGGCCACTTCTGAGGCTTCTACTACGCCTGCGCACACCAAGCCCAGCGAGACTACGCCAGCTGCCCCCGCTCCCGCGACTGCGCCCGAGCCCGCAGAGACCGAGGCGACGCCAGCAGCCACAAGCAGTGTGCCTGCGCCTGCTGAGCCCGCTGCAGTTCCAGCTTCGGATCCCGCTCAGGGCGAGGCGAACAAAGACGAAGCTGCCGCCTTGACTGAGATGAAAAATGCCACGTCGAGTAGGTTAACATTTTGTTCAAATTCCAGTCCGCTACCCTAGAGTGGAGACGACGCCTGGCATGGACCCAGGCGACGACACAAGGTCGGCATGAACAGCCAGTGGAATGATTCTATCTGAGCGTAGGAAGACACTTGCGACAGCATGGTTGATCAAGCGTATCAGCGCACTTCCATCAGCACGTGTACGACTTTACAGCTCGATGCGGCATTTCCTTCCCGTTCGATTTCTACAAAGTTCCCATGGCGCTCAAGATACCCTAGACTAACAAATCATTTTCAGCACCCGAACCGGTTGGCGCCGTTGCGCCCGCTCCCCCAACTGCTGCTGAAGCTCAGCCCACGGCCACCGAGGCCGCAAAGGAGTCTGAGGCCAAGGCGACGGATACACCCGCGCCCGCTGCACCATTAGATCTCCCTGCCATCCCTGCCATCCCTAGCAGCAAGCCCGCTGCCGGTATGAGCGCTACAAGTGGGCCTATGTTTGACGAGCCCAACTTTGGCGAAGAGAAGGCCGCTGCGCCAGCTCCCGCCGCGCAAGCTGAAGAGCCTGCCGCTCCTACACCGACTCCTGCGGCTCCTGCTGCCCCAGCCCCCACTGAGGACAAGGCGGAGAAATAGAAAGCCCTCACGTACGGTGGCCATGACTCGTCGAGTTGGGCATGGGCGCCGAAATCCAGAAAACAGTGAAGAAAAAACCATTTTGAAACCTGGCGGGCTGAGGGCGCCGAGGTTAGGCCTCGTTTTCAGCATTGTGACTTTCCACTAATACTATACCCCACTGCTGTATCTTTCGATAGGTGTGTTGCGCTGTCGGCGAGCCTGGCTTTAGAATCGAAGAATGTCCATAACTATTCCTTTGATTGCTGCTTCGCTGCCTGGTGACTGAGACGAAACTTGGTCCATGTTATTGCGCAGTGCTTCCAGCTAGCGCGGGTCAATGGCAGCCGCGCTACACGCCAAGGAAAGCCCCACCACCAACGTCAACCAAGGGACGCGATAATCCACCCCCAGGTAGAGAAATCACAGTGCCATTTGTCCCGGACAGCCTTGCGCGCCAGCAGACCGACTTGCGACCACGACGCGCGATAATCTCCACCATACGGAAATACCTAAACACCGTCACCGCAGTAGCCACCCCAATGCCTCCAAAGAGCGGCTTCTCGCGCACGCGCAACGTCGGTTACGATGATGACGACATCTACGACGACGACGACGATTACTACGAGGAAGGCGCCGAAGACGCAGATTGGGGGCTTGACCTGACAGAAGATGACAAAGAGCAGATGCGCGTAGGCACAACACGAGTGCGGGAGGCTCTGGGAGATGTGGGCGACTTCACGAGCGACGAGCAAATACAAGAAGCGTTATGGCACTACTACTATGACACCGGAAAGAGTGTGAGCTATCTGAAGAACAAGCTTGGGGTAGCAGAGCCGAAGCAAGAGGCGCCCAAACAGGAAAAGGCAAAATCAGTGTCGCGATTCGACCAAGCCGCAAGCGTAGCAGACCAGAACGCGCCCGCAACCACAGGTAAGCACACTCACTTGCACTCCGCTTTAGCTACGTACAAGAGTCTGCTGCCCCGTCGTCCTGTTGCCCACCCTCTACCGTTGCCCCAATCTCGATGCCTACCAACGCTGCTGTCACAGACTTCTTCTGGGATGTGCCCTGGGGCAACGTACCGCCCGAACGATTAGGTGTCATTACCCTTGATGCTCGCCACTACAGAGGCGGCTTGCTTGGAGGGTCCTCGAAGCTGGCTGCCCTTGCAGCTAAGCGTCGAAAGGAGCGAGAGGATGCAGAAGCTGCTGCCTCCAAAGCCGACAATGATGCGGATTCGGCTATCGCCATGCTCGACAAGCTTTCGATGAAGAAGAGGCAAGAGGATGGCAATCTTGGTGGTCGCAGTGGGGAGTTGGAGCGCCCCGCTCGACCTTCTAGATATCCTGTCCGCAGACGGTCGCCGTCACCAGTCCCAGAAGCACCGAAAGAACCTGAGATAGAAGAACCCCAAGCTCCCCAGCCTGCCGTCATTGTCGAATCACCAGCTCAACGCGCCACCGCCTCCATGTTCGCCTCCACTCTTTGTGGATCTGACGAATTGCCAAAGCACCCGCAGCCACCGCTGCAAGAAATCCCGGTACCCTTCGCTGCGTACAAATTGTATCATGGCACAGAGGCCTTTGCTGGACCAAGCCCGGATGACATTGTGCGGGCAGCACAGGCAAAAGGCGCAGGCGGCGGGCGTCATTAGACTCTCACGAAATCTATTTTGAACATCTCTAAGGCATACAGGAATCACATCAAAGAAAAAGAAGAGGCAAACAAACGGTGACCTCGCCGAGTCTGTTGAAAAGCTTGCTGTGGTCGATGAACCGAGAGTAAAGAGCAAAAACTTGAACGTTGTAGACGAGATTGACAAGAGCGCCTCCAAGCGAATGGCGAACTTTGTAGTGCTTGGTGAGTAGAATTCTGCAAACCGTCTCCATGACGTAAAGGTTTCTACTGTACTAACCTCTTCAAGGACATGTCGATCACGGCAAGAGTACGCTTATGGGACGTTTACTCTACGATCTCAAAGTCATCGACCAGCGATCAATAGACAAGTTACGCAAAGAAGCAGAGACTATCGGCAAATCGTCCTTTGCGCTTGCTTGGGTCATGGACGAAACAAGTGAAGAGCGAAGTCGGGGTGTCACTGTCGACATTGCTACCAATTACTTCGAGACTGAAAAGAGCATTTTCACAATACTCGATGCGCCTGGGCACAAGGACTTCATCCCCAACATGATCTCAGGTGCATCACAAGCCGACTTCCCAGTTCTGGTGATTGACGCAAGTACCAACAGCTTCGAGTCTGGCCTCAAGGGTCAAACAAAAGAACACATCTTGATCGCCCGAAGCATGGGCATGCAGCACATCATTGTGGGCGTGAACAAAATGGACACTGTCGGATGGTCGAAATCGCGCTTCGACGACATTTCAAAACGCATGATAACCTTCTTGACCGAGGCGAGCTTCCTCGAGAAGCGAGTAACCTTCATACCGCTAGCCGGTCTAACCGGAGAGAATGTCGTCAAGAAGATTGAAAACTCCGCTGCACAATGGTACAAGGGCGAAACCCTCCTAGAAGCTCTAGAACGCATCGAGCTCCCACCCCGGAATTTCACAAAGCCACTCCGCCTCTCTGTCGCCGACGTGTTCCGCGGCGATATGCGCTCCCCGCTCAGCATATCAGGTCGCATTGACGCTGGAACACTACAGGTAGGCGATGTGGTGCTTGCCCTCCCGGCCAACGAAACCGCGACTATCAAATCCATCGAAGTGCAAGACAAACCGGTTGACTGGGCCGTCTGCGGTCAAATCCCCACCCTCCACCTTACTGACATTGACCCTGTTCACGTCCGCCAAGGCGATATTCTCTGCTCCCCCAACGACGCCGTAAAACTCGTCAAAGCGTTTACATGCAAGCTTCTCGCTTTTGAACACGTGTTACCCATGCCCGTCGAGGTTTTCAGGTCGACGCTAAATTCTCCAGCAGGGATTAGGACGCTGAGTGCCAGGTTGAACAAGTTCACGGGAGAGGTGGTTAAGAAGCGCCCGAGGATTGTTAAGCCTGGCGAGGTGGCGAGAGTGGTGGTGCAGTTGGAGAGGGAGTTGCCGGTTGAGGAGGGGATGAGGGTTGTGATTAGGGAGAGGGGGAGGACGGTTGGCGCGGGGTTGATGGAGAATGTTGCTTGATGGGCTGGGAAGTGGGGATAAAGGATTGTTTGACGGAAAATCATGATTAGCCAACGTATGGCCGTAACTTCGTAGTCTATGGTGTAATCAGTCGTCAAGTGTTGAAACACTTGATCTTACCGGTCTTTCCATCCTCAGGCGACAGCTAGAATACATGTGCAAACGCTAGAACTATTTATATATCACCTCTTATCCGCCCAAGGTGCCCTAGTGCTCTGCTGTGCATTCTGCGCATCACCTGCGTTCCCCCTTGCCCACGGCGCTGTAGTAACACCTCCTGTCGGCGGTGGAGCAGGCGTGCTACTCGCCCAAGGCGCTTTTGTAGGCTGATTCGGACCACTAGGTACACCTGCTCCTCTAACACCAGCACCAGCACTAGCCCACGGCGCAGCAGTTCCAATCCCACCACCACCTACCATACCGCCACCCACAGTTTCAGCCATTGGATCCCGTAGCGTTGGCTGCGGTCGAGCAGTCGGTGCCGTGGTAGACGGAGTACTTGATTTTGGTTGATTGGCAGTGTGAACGCTTGCTTGAATAACCTTTGCGTTTGGGTCTGGGGAGAAGGAGAATAAAGAGCCGAAAGGGAAGTGTTGGACGACGGGGAACTTGGACAGGACTTCTGCGTTGTACATTTTCATCATTCCCTATGGGGTGGTTTGTTAGTTTGGTGGAGTTGAGGAGGGCGGTGAAGGGATGTGGAATTTACCTTGTTAATCTTTGCCCATCCTGCTTTCACCCCAGAGACGTCGTAGAGAATGTTACTATGTTCCCAAAACGGACCTTTCTTCACGTCGTAGATGAAGCCAATGGCGCTAAAATACATGTTCCGTGTTCGCTCGCGGGCTACTGCGAGGGCTTTGGCCACGTCGCCTGGGTGGGGAGCAGTGGGTAGCGAACCCTCTGCCGCGACATCTGCAGGGGAAACGATAGCAGGAGAAAACTGCGCGCTTCCAAAGATATACGGGACGAAGAAATGATCGTCTAGTCCCCATACGCCGTGCGAGCCAGCCGGCTCAAGGGTGTATGTCAAGATGAGCCGACGTATCAAAGCGAGATACGGTTCGATGACTCGGAGAACTATACCACGCTCCTGCTCGCCATCTTCCGACTGGGGGAAAGCACCCAGTTTCCAGAGACAGCCGAGGAAAGCGAGGAAACTGAGCTCGTGGCCTGTTCCGTAGTCGAGACGCTGGGAACTCCCGAAACTACCGATGAGATAGGCTTCTAGTTCGGTTTTGGCCGAGATGTCAGATGACGACTTGAAGCCAAGTACTTCTGCTGGTAGATATTGGTCTAGAAGGTCGGAAGCACGTTCCCGGACGATGGCGTACCAGGTTCTGAAGCTTGCATTTCCGAAGCGACGGGGCCCTGGATCTGGTGGTGCGTCGTCGATGATGGCGGCTAGGGTGTCGAGAAGCTTGGCGAGGTTTTGGACGACGGGCGGATGGGGTACGTCTGGGTCGTTCAACTTCCACTCTTTGAACGACTCTGTGTTGCCTGGCTCTTTTTCTTTCGTCTTCCGCGGTATCATTGCGGTGTTGAGCTGGAAGATGAAGGTCATGATGTCGGCGTAGGCTCTGCTTGCCAGGAAGAAAGTGACGTCGTCGCCATCGTGGATGCGTTTCACGGGAACTTGGAAGCTGTGATCTGTTTCTCGGCCGAGGACTTGTAGTACGGGTGCTTTGGACGGGTTCGATGGCATGGTGAGATGGTGAGTGGTGATGGCGTGTGGGTTATCGATAGCGGGCAGGGACGGTCTCATGTGATGGCGTGTTGTGGGGGAAAGGGAGGACCCACCTTTCGCGCCCGGCCGGACTTCACTCCAGCACATCGCTGACATTCACCGGGACGGAGGCGCCCGCATTCTCAACGCTCACTACATGGCGCGCCTCAAGGATGCGCCAAAGCAGGGAGGTGAGTGGCATCACGGCTTCCAGCGCATGGCGTAGGAGAAGTGGCGGGTACACGCGCACAGCTCGCGAGCATCCCCGCTGGCTACTGCGACAAACATACCTGCAGCGTCCGTCTGACTTCTCCTGAGCTAACAACCCCGTGGGAGTCCGAAAGCCCTCCTCACCCTCTTCAGACGATGACGCCGCAGCTCAACAACTCGTCGCCGAATCCCGTTCCCCAGTCGCGGATCCACCTCTCTCGTCCGCAGTCCTGGGCGCTAGCCTCCTCAATGCGGCGCGCATAAATCCCCCAAGTAGTGTTCCAGCGCGGATGGTGCGCAAGCTTGGCCTGGGCAAGCTCAAGCGCGTCAGCATCCAGGATGAGTGCTCAAGACAGAACCTCGCGAGAAGAGGCGATCCATACGAGATTGAACTTAGCCCTGAGAAGGGTAGGTATGCGTTACCGGAAAAGGTCAACCACAAGCCGTTGAAGATTGTCAGAAAGAAGAAGGAAAAGAAGCGGGCAGCAGGGGAGCAAGGAGAGGTTCCGGTCGCTTCGTCCGAGCTCCCAGTGCAGGTGGATCAGGGAGAGTTTGTAGAGGCTCTGATCTTAGCAGAACCTACTGTACGCTCATCGCCACCCGAGATCGCCCTGGTTGGAAGCGACAACATCGTTGTCCACACTGCTGGCCAAGACAGACAACCCAGCGAGGGCGGTCTGCACGCCGATGCGCTAGAAGACTATGGCGATACACAAGCAACTTCAAAAACGAACTTGGAGCCGGATCACAGCGACAGACCGAGCAAGATTCAAAGAGAACAGAGGCAAATGCCCGGCGAACCAGTCTCGTCGAGGAAAACCCATCCACAGGTACAGATTCCCGTCCGGCGGAAATCGCAAAATCAGAAGACGACCAAGAAGACGAGACACAACAATGATGCTCAAGAGATGGGAAGCGCCAACGTTGATTCAGCACAAGAAGAAGAGTTACATTCAGATCTTGTAGGACACAAAACCACATGTCGAAGAAAACGTCTAAATACTACTCCCGTGTCACGTCAGCAGCATCCGGCTGCTAAGCGAAGATACCACAGCCGCACAGGACCGTCCAAGGGCGCTCCAGAAACAGTTGAAGCGGTAGAAACTGGGACTGTGCCTATTGCCAACGAGTCCGAGTTCGAGTCAGACGTAGAGAGATCTGGGAGCGTCGTCGATGAAGCTGATAGGAGGGTTCGTCCCACAGGACAGCCCGGGAGTTTCGAAACCGTCTTTGAGTTCCTCAATCTGAAGGCACAACCAGGAAAGTGCCAAACCGAACTGGCCACTTCAATCAGGCGCAAATGCAAAATCAACAGCGCCCATCTTCAGGATAACGACCTATCCATGGACACAGTCCTTGAAGACGCCAACGAACTACAGGAGTCACTTAAGCAGATTGGCACCAGTGTCGAGGAGAAGGATCAGCGCGCCTTCAAACGTGACGCGTATGGTCACGTCTTCCGGTCTCTTACACTATACCTCGAAGCATTGTCCACCTGGCTACGCGAGAAGTGCGGTACAGTGACTGAATCCTTAGAAGCCATGCGGATACTGTCACCCCTGATACGCCAGATATTAGTGTTCAAAGACACGATCGCGGACTGGAATGTCTCTGTATCTCAACGCTACAAGGGCGAAAGAATTACCAAGGACGTTGATATCAGTCTCATTGCTCAGCTTCGACACGTGGAGAAGATATATCGCAGACGTTTGAGTAGGCTCGAAGCCATAGAGCAGCATCGCGAGCTGGAAGAAGACTTCGAGCGCAAGATGAAGGAACAAGCAGACGAGGAGCAACGCAAAGCTGCAATGAGTGAGGCACGAACAGAGCGATGGAAACGTTGGCAAGATCTACACATCAAGCGCATGCTCTGCGAGCCTGACCTACGTAGAAGGAGTAAGCTAACCATCACGAAACTCGAAGATCTGGAGGAGAGAGATGCCAACGGCGTCGTATTTGAACGATTGCCAGTCTTCAAATCCCGCTCCGCTCCACTGAACCGTCAAGCTGCGACCTTGACCGAAAGTCCAGAGTGGACCGAACAAGAAGAGACTGCTCTGCTCGATGGGCTGAAGCACTGTGCCGGTATGGCTTCAAACATTCTACCCTTGGTGTGCATCACGATACTAATCATCATAGTAGGCTCTCAAGTCTTTGAGAAAATCTTCATAACGTACTGCCGGCCTAGTTCGTCTCATCCGCTTGGCGGCCACCTGCGCGAGCGCAGCGTCGCCGAGATTGTCACTAGAGCGGCGCTGTTTCGGTCAGACTTACTGAAGCTGTATAGAGAGAATGGTTGGGAAGTCGAGGATTGGATTACTAAGATTCCTGTGTTGTTGTGAGTACGGTTTTCTTGACGCAGGCAACCTTATTGGGGTGTGTGCTATTCTATGCGCACGCGCCGTCTTAAAATCGTGTGTCTCTACCTACCCGAATATTGGCCTTCTGTCCACACAGTTTACAGGATTTGATATCCAAATGCTATTCTACACTATTTCACCCAACGGTATTTCTGATTCTACAGTTATCACTGGGATATCCAATGAAAGCACTCTTTCGTTTGCTCGCTGGTAGGGTTTGCGACCTCGAATCCCGGGACGTGAATGAAGATTACGCGAAAGCCCAACCGCCTTCCCAGAGGTAAAATGTGTGGAACCGGGAATTCGCCTCCACAAAACTAATTCTATTCCACTCACTACGAACTCAATTCTCTGATCACAAGATCAGTTCCAAAGCACGTTCACCTCTGAATAAGTGCGCGCGCCCCTCGACCACCGACCGTCGCAAGCCCACTTACTATTAAAATCCTTGAAATCCTTGCCTCCCCTCTCCTAACTATTCCAACCCACCTCTTACTTCTACCTATAATCTCACACCTTGAACTAAGAAATATTTCTATTCTCAAAACTCGACACTTCTTACATTCACATCAGCCATCACGATGCCAGCTACCATGGGTTTTTCCATAACAGCTACAACACCGTTTTCTAAGGCAGCTAGCCTTAAATATTACAATAGCAAGTGTTTGAAGGAACTCAAGGTTTTGGCCAAGATCCATAATGTTTCCGACGCTGGGGAGCCGCAAGATATCGTCGCACGTCTAATGGAGAGCGATAGGAAGAGCAAGACTTGGCCTGGTATATATGATGATCCCAACATGAAGAAGAATAGCCAAGACTCAGGTGTCGCACCGGTCAAGCAAAAGTCGATGAGGGATGAGACGCTGCTTGAAACCAAGGTCGCTGCTACGAGAAAGGGAAAGTCGAACACCACCGTGACCACTTCCCCGGCCAGCGCTAACGCGATGTGCTCCAAAAATACCAGCTCGGCTATTCCCATATCGCAGTTGTCAAAGGAATGGGATGTTGAATGGGGCCCGCCTTTCGCCTTCGCCAAGGCCGCTACCATAAACTCCAAGTCTCAAGGCACTTCTGTGAATACTGCCGTATCCACCTCTAGTAGTCAGAAATCCCCTGTTTCTCCTGTTTCTCCCGCCGCTTCTTCCGCTTCGTCTATATCGAATCGGTATAATGTTCTTGTTGCCGAGGCGGTAGAAGAGGAGACCTCAGCTTTGAAGAAGAGTACAGGAAAGGCACCTTCTGTGCACGAGGAGACAGAGAAGGGTTCCTTGGTTCACGAACAAGATGTGGTGTCTACGTCCAACAATGACATCGTTGATACCGAGGAGAAGAGAAAGCAAGAGAAGAATAAGCGTGGCAAGAAGGGCGGCAAGAAGGTTAACAAGTATAAGCCCGCTGCCCAGTACGCTGAGAGTGGGTCTGACACAACTGATGCATCGGCATCCAATGTTACTGCTACTACAAAGCAGCCCGAAGATATCCCCGCTGCATTTTCGGCAGCCAAGTCTGAGTCAATTGAGCTCACTCCAGAGCCTGCGGTTGATGTCTCTGGTCCAACTCCCACCGGCGAAGAGAACAATAGTATCATCGTTGAAACGTCGCCGTCTGTCGCACCTACAGAGATTGATGAATCTGTCGATGAGAAAATTGACCTCGCTGAATCTGAGCCCACCGAGGGCACCCGAGATTCTTTTTTACTTAGTCAGACCTCGGCTCTAGAGCAGCATACCCCCTCTATGCTCATTGTAACACCAACTGAGACAACAAAAAAGCCAACTAAAAAGGCTCCTGTACAAGTTTTCCTCGTCGCTCCCCAACCACCACCGCCTTCAAACCAAAGCGCCCCGTCCCAATCCGCTTCCTCCGTGCCTGCCAAGACCAAGAACCAGAAGCAAAATGAAAAGCGTAAGCAGAAGGAACGCACGTCTTTGAACAAGTTCACTGTCCTGGCTCCGGATCAATCCGCTGTCGCTGCCATAAGTGGAGAAGACAAGTCTGCCGCTGACCATGATTCCGCTTCAGCTTTCGCGCCAATCTCATCTGATACAAAGGAGGATGAGAATAACAAGGATCGCGACGTTGCTGCTCCAGCAGCCAAGAAGAACAAGCGTGGTAAAAAGGGCGCCAAGAAGGCGCAAGCGCAGAAGAAGAACCAGCCTGTGCCTGTCGTTCAGCCCGCTCTTGTTTTGGCCGCTATACCGGCCAAGATCGAGCCAGTACATGTTGCGGTTGTGGTCATCGTTGCATTCTTTGCTGCCGTGTTTGGGGCTTTAGCTACGGGTTAAGGACGTATATAATGAGGGATAAAGGTGATAGTGTATTGCTTTTAGCGGCATTGGGAGGAGTACTTGGGGATTTTCATGACGAAGATCGCGATTTGATGGTATACTGAGCTTTGAGACTTTTTTTTTGAGTGGGGGGGGGATGGTAAAATGGTAAATACAACGACATTCTCAATGATTCTTTCGTACATGTCCTGTTGTGCTAGAGGGCTACTGGATGGAGAGAACTGCTAGAAGACTGTAGTTGAATCGTGCATGCGTGAAGGCCCTGGCGAGGCTTGCGCGAATTATCTAAAGGGGCGGATGGGATTTTGTAAACGTAAAGTCTTCCTTTCTTGGACTCGATCTGGGGTGAGGTACTTACGGCTGTTTTCAAGGCACTGGCATGTCGTGGGCCTTTTGCGGTCATTTGAAGAGCCGGAGACGACAACCAAGGCTGTCGTTTACCTACCGGTCGTTCCGCAGCCGTCTGGATATCGTAAACTACGCGTGACGACGTGTAGGTACGATCCGAAAGGTGAAGTCTGCGAGTTTCCATTTGAAATAAACCCCATACTACATAAGGAACCGCACACTTGCGTATCGACAGACCAATAATAAGCCTGTGCGCAGCGGCAGGGGATCCCGCTGCATCTGTAGCCAGAATTGTAAGGAAAACTCGCACTCGGCGACCACGACATCATCAGAGTGCGCGAATTATCCCCCCTTGGCGCACGCTGGCAAAGCAAGTAAGATGTAGCCAGCCCTACTTTCACGTGCGGTATGTACACCGCAACAAGCAAAAGCAGACCCATATTGGGCTGTGGCTGAGCAACACGCTGATCGCGACGAGATAAATGCCTCATACAAGCATTTCCCTTTGTATCAACCTGCATGACACTGCAATGCACTGCTTTCTGTCTTGACCTCTACAACTCTTCGTTTATTTTCGAAATTTTGGTAATCTCCGTGTTTTGAGTCCTTTTTCCTCCTGTCACACCGTTGTTCGCTTATTTGACTTTGCGTCGTTGCTGCACGCACGGAAATCCCTCAGTTCGTACTGCAAGTCGACTGCATAGCAGTAGCCGCGACATGTGGAAGCCGCCAATCAACTTCATTAGTCTGCACTGTTAGTTTGTCCAGCCTGGTCCAGACAAATGGCCTTGCTAACAGATGTAGATGCGTACATCACCAGTTTCGGCATTCTAGCTCTAATCATTTTGTATCCTTATGGCAACCTTTCGGCTATTGATGCGTACTTTTTTGGCGTCAGCGCTTCAACTGAATCTGGATTGAACCCGTGGGTCTTGTACATTCTCAGGTAGTTTCCGTGCTTACGACGTGTTAGTGTCGATGTCAAGGCTCTCAAGACGTACCAACAAGTCTTCGTTTACATCACGCCAGTCGTCACGAATTTAGGATTCATCAACGTCATCGTCATTATTGTGCGACTACGTTGGTTCAGCCAGAAGCTGAAGGGGATTGGTTTGTCGAGCGCCGTTCTGGCTTTACGTCCAAGGCTAACAATGCAACAGCAGCAGCGCACACCAGGCCAAAGAGCTCTCGGCAGTCTATCAACCAGGGCCAAGCAACTAACAATATCTCCGAATCACGACAGCTTGAGGCAGGTCTCACTGTCGAGACAGTCTCGGAGAAAAAGCCTGCTCCCGCCGCAGAGAGCTCGAACACCGAAGCTCCTGCTCCCCGCATCACGTTTGCTCCGGATCCTAGACAGACCAACGGGAAGGGTGCTTTGTACATTCCTGGCCCTCGAGAACGTGAAAATGGTGAGTAGCTTTGACGTGCTTCCAAACAGACCAATACTGATGTAATTAGGTGAGCCCATCACTTCAATGTCGGATGGTAAGTCCACCCATCATGCCTTTGGAGGCGTCCTAGCTGATGAAGTAACTACAGATGAAGATGAAGCCCGTATCAAGCCCGTTGCAGAGTCAAGTTACATACGACGTCGTGACAGGTCAGAAACCAGGAGCATGAACACAAGGACTTTGAGCAAGGCGACCTCAGTAGACCGAGCAGTGTCATCTATATTCGTGCTCGGAAGTACAGCAAGCGCTCGCCGCAGTGAAGACAAGCCACGGAGGCAGCCCACCATTGACCTGGCTTCCATGACTCGGGAAGAACTGGGCGGCGTTGAGTACCGAGCATTACGTGTCTTGCTCAAGGTAGCTGTTGGTATGTCAAGAACTGGAAGCATTGGACTCAAAGATACTAACAATAACTCCAGGATACTTCGTCGGCCTACACATATTCGGAGTTCTTTGTCTACTTCCGTGGATTCATACCGCGCCTGCGAAGTACCAGGAATATCTTGCCTTACAGGGTCAAAATAAGACGTGGTGGTACGTGAAAAATACCTCTGCAAGACGGAATCGCTAGTTCTAACATAGCATAGGGCGTTCTACACATCGCAAACCATGGTCAACAACCTCGGCCTGACACTCACCCCAGACAGTATGATAAGCTTCCGCGATGCAATCTGGCCCATGCTAGTAATGTCTTTCCTCGCATTTGCCGGTAATACATTCTATCCCGTTTTCCTCCGTCTCATCATCTGGACCATCTACAACCTCGCCCCCGCCGCATCCTCGCTCGAAGAATCATCGCGCTTCCTACTCGACCACCCACGAAGATGCTACACCCTCCTCTTCCCCAGCACCGCAACCTGGATCCTCGCCTTCATCCTCTTCGCCCTAAACTTCATCGACACCCTCCTCATCATCGTCCTCGATCTCGACAACGCCGAAGTAAACGTCTTACCCGTTGGTCCCCGCATCCTTGCCGCCATCTTCCAATCCGCATCTTCTCGCCACACAGGTACTGCGTCGTTTAACCTCGCAGCTGTGAATCCAGCTGTGCAGTTTAGTCTCCTTGTCATGATGTACATTTCCGTCTACCCAATTGCGATCAGTATCCGTATGAGCGAGAGCTACGAGGATAAATCCGTGGGTATCTATATCGCAGAAGAGAACCTCGATGAACAAAAGGGAAGCAAGACGTATTTGATCAGCCACATGCGAAACCAACTGAGTTTTGATCTGTGGTATATTTTCCTGGGCGTGTTTTGCATTTGTATTGCGGAGAGTGAGCGGATCATGAGTCGGGAGGACTGGGTACGTTTTTTGTATCGCTCACGTTTTAGCAAAGACGGTGTGCTAACAGATCACCAGGCTTTCAACGTCTTCGCAGTCTTCTTTGAAGTTGTTTCCGCCTATGGCAATGTTGGTCTGTCGCTCGGTCACCCGTCTAATCTTACGTCGTTATCTGGCCACTTCGATACTTTCGGTAAACTGGTTATTTGCGCTATGATGCTACGTGGTAGGCATAGGGGTCTACCTTATGCGCTCGATCGAGCGATCAATCTGCCTAATGATCTCGTTTCAGAGGATGGTGAGGGCGAGGAGTATAAAGATGAAGATGCGGCGACGTCGGTGGGCGTGCATGAGAGTCGGGGGAGGAGATTGGTCAAGAGTTTCACGCAGTAGCATGCAATAGTTGAGAACGAGAGTTTTGATCGGTTTGGTTGTACATAGGGTTAGGGTTGAGGGTGTTACATATGGAAACACCTGTTCAAAGGGAGTACGTACACATGTATCATTTAATAGACTAATTGATAGAACAGTCCAAAGTAATATAAATGACGCCGCACCGAAGTATGAATAGTGAGAAAAGCATAATTTACTCTACCTGACCAACTCAAGTAAAAGGAAAAGACAGCTATCAACAACGAAAAGGCTAATAAACCCAAGACTTCCTAGCTCACACAAACTCAGAAGTCGCCCCAATCAAACCCACCCTCCCGGAAATTCGAACCGAGGTGCTGACGGCGCTCCCTACCCAGATGTAATCCATACTCACCGGCATCTACTATACAACGCGAAGCAATGCTATCACGACTGGTGCTGCTGTGGACGAGACCATTACCCGAGGCCGATGCACGCCCACACTCATCGTAACCGCGATCAATCTTAAAAGAATTAAACCGGGAGCTATCGCGGGAGCTAGAGCCCTCACGATGAGCAGAAGAGCGGCTTGAACCACGCGAGCCGAACAAAAGAGAAGTCTCGGAGGGCTGCTCAAACCGTGAGGCACCTAGTGGACTCACTGAGCGGTGGTCGTTGTAGGCGTGCTTATCCGTGAGAGCACGAGGACGCTCGGAGGAGCGATTGGGACTTATGTCGCGGTAGTTGTACCGGCTATTGTGAAGTTCGCGCAGGGAGGTTGAGATACCTGAGGTCTTACAACGTGGTGGAGATGTGAAGTCGCCGTAGGGCATATCGAATGGCTCGGTTAGTCTGCTTGAGATGTGTTCGCCGTGGGTTTTACGGCCCGAAGGCTTGTGGCCCTGGCCGCTGTGGGAGGAACAACAAGAAGATTGGTTGAAATTGAAAAGATTACTAGATGGAGAAGGCATGTAGTTTCGTAGTCATTGTTAAAAAGACTCCGGTGAGGACTGAAGTAGCTTGTGGGTGGTATGATGATCTCTGGCTACGAGGTAGTATTTCATAGTCGTCCGCATATTGAATGCTGTGGCAAAACAGTGTGAGTGGGACCATGGTGTTGGTGAACTATGTCTTGAGTGACGGTGTCTTGGAGGTGAAGGGCCAGCATCGTTGCCGATCAAGGTACGATGTGAATGTATATACCTTCATTGTGCAGATATGTATTGAGATTACTGTCGAAGCACTATAGCAAAGGTCCCGTTTTATTCTAGCAGAAAGAGACATTCTCCAAACCAAATTTAAGAGGCCATTAAGTTTTATTGTCTGCTCATAGACGTTTGTTGAACTCTTTGCCAAGACATAAGTGCTGGTGAGAATCGCGATGCCACTGGGTAGAAAGTGGAGGAGCGTCCGGATAGACCGCGTGTCGCTGCTACCCTAATAAAATCGCAATAAATGTTTATTCAAGCGTGCTAGAACGCACAATATCACTAGATGCTTGCTTTTCTAGACCTCTAGATTATACTAAGTATTCTTAGGGCGAGCTAAGTATTATATATATGTAAGGCAGACTTCACGCACAGAAGAGCGGACTAGTTAGAAGACAGCTTGTATTTAGAGTAGAGATTAGCAGACGCAGTGCCTAGGAGAGGCAGAGCGTATAAGAAACTTAATAGTAAAAGAAGAAAAGCTAGTACTAGTACTTGTTAAGTAGTAAGGCAAGCTTCTATCTCAAGCTATATGCTTTTAAGTATATAACTAGTTCCATTCTCTTCCTATTAAATACAACTCTAGTATACCTGTGCAATAGCTCCTTGAGCGAAGCCCCTTACATACGCGCGGACGCTAGATTAAAATACTAGTAAAAGTTAAATACCATAAAAGACGCATAAGCCTCTACATAGTAATACACCAAGAAATCTTGTAACATTAGCTTTTGTATATAGCTCTATAGCCTTATGTTTGTAATCGCGACTTTTTGGTGGAGTGGCTCACATGCTGAACTGGCTCACATGGCGCACGGGCACGGTAATGATCCGGAGAACTTTATTACGTTGCCAAGATGGATGTTTCTGTAGCTTGGTTACATCATTTCCCCTATCCCTATCTCCGTTCCGTTCCGTTATCTTGAACGAAGTCTACTTCGGCTCCTCGAGCGTGCACGAGGATTCCACCGGCTAGGGGGTGCGTGATAAGCGTCTTCATCGTTTGGCGACCAACTGTACGGATGAGGTGATCAACCATGTGGATGATGCCCCCTATCATCTTCAACCTCACGACAACTCTCCGCTAACCGCGGTGAACGACATCGCGGCTGGGATTTTGATAGTGGGCCATCCTGTCTCGATTCAAATTTGCGTCTATATCTTGTATGTCCATTCCCATCTGAGACCGACACAAAGCCTCTGGCGACTGAGCATGGCGCATCACGCATGTTGCATTCCGGGCCCTCCCGAAACTCGCGATCAAGCTTTTGTAGCCCACAATCGAAGACAAAGGGGGTTTCTTACTCCCAAGTGGGTCTTGACGCAGTTTGGGAGGCGTGTCTTGGGAAAGTGGAGGTGCATCTCTCAATGAATTTGGTACTCTAGGTTGTGTCGTCACCACTGGCCTTACAGGCTCTATGCATCGTAGAGAGCGAAGGCTTGACGCCATCGGGATTCACTGGAGTTGCTGATGCCATCCACGCTTTAACTTTGTTTATTGTATCTTTATCAGCTTTAACGAAGCCTCTGTTCATTATCGCTGCGTCTAAAATCCTCGGCTTTCGTTCCTGAGGGCAGCCACCGTCGTCGTTTTGGTCTCTGCAGGAACGTTATGAGAGATTCTCCGGTCATCTCGCCGCCTCCAAACGGTCCTTTCATAACCTTGTTTACGGTAGTTGAGCCTGATTGCTGATTTATTTGGCGTGGGAGTAACGCGTAGAAAGCCGGTCTCCTCTTCTTTGTTCACCAGAAGCGTATGGCAGACAAATGCTCGCCCTCTTTGACCCTTTCTTCCTACAACTCCAACGCTGAGAGCAACAAAACATAGAGCCTTCTATTCTATTTAGCAAGTCTTTTGAACGTGGTAGTTACGGCTGCATAGTCAACCTTGTAGGTGAAGACCACGTAGCAGTACTGCATTGCAATAAGCTCATTTGTCTTTACCGTATAGCACAATCATGATTATCTTAAAAACTTCAATGTTGGAATCAAACTGTTGATGAAATCTGTACGCTTCCTACGAGCATATGATGGATAGCAAGAATAGTCGGATAGGTAGAGTTACAGCGTCCGCTCTGCCCAGATGAGATCCATGATGTCTTCATAGCCCTTCTGGAGGACAATGCTGTTAAGCAACCACATCGATTCTGGTTTTTTTTTAATTGGCGCTTTAAGCCAGTATTAGGGCTCGCACCAGGATGGTCGATACACTCTGCGGACAGGCCCAAGGTGTCATGACGGTGACCTGGAAGGCTCGGAAGACCCCTCATTGAGTCATCTCTACGTACTTGTCGCTATCGTGGCTTGATAGTGATTTGTCTCTAGTCTTACAGGCAATAGTCCGTACCTCCGCTGTAGTCTTGCAGCCAGGATCTTGTTGTGCCCGAATGTTTGACACGAGGCTCTCGCGATTCCATCGAGTTGTGCGTGTAAAGTCATACAAGGCAGTCCAGTGCGAGAACGACTCTTCGAGAAAACGGATAGGGTACATGCGCTGTTTGTAGACTGCAGCCCTCCTGCTTGCCGCATACAGAGCGAGGCGGGCGCATTGTTTCGAAACGACTTGGAAACCCCTAGACCACTTCATGAAGTTTATGCTCTTTGTCTAAGAATTTTCAAATATCCCAAGGACCATGAGGTATAACTATCTTGGCAATTTTCTCTCGCATTAGATTTCTTGATATTCGTCAGCATGGCCTTTCAACACTGATTAAGGTAAAGTCCTCATGCTGTTTGTGGTCTGGTGGTGTCGGCGTAAAACGGCGCGTGAGGTTGCCATTATCTCGGACCGGCAACTTGGTTACTCAAAAGGTATGTAGGCAGTTAGCCACCTGGATCTGCAATACCAAGTAGATGACAGACGCGAATGTTGCAAAGCTGATACTGGCAGGGAAGGACCTCTAAGATTGCACAAGTACAGGGAAAAAGTCCTTCATGCACGCTAATACGAAGACTTGTTAAAAGCCTTATGATTTGTTACGGCCGTTCCTCGCGCATATACACAACCTGTACATGGCTCCAGACTTCTCTTCTAGTACTATACGTATGGTATTCCCCTGAACGCGGTCATGTTGCCGGCGGCGTCACCAGCCCATCGCAATCCTTCGCCTGGGTATCTTTCTCATGCCTTTGAATTTTTCTTGATTTTGCTCCTATCGCACCGCCAGGATGATTTTTCCTAAACACAGCTTTCGTCTCGTCTTGATGTAGCGCTTCCGCGACAGTCAATGCCAGCATATCGCCTACTGCGATTGTGACGGTCGTACTTGTGGTCGGCGCGCAAACTCCGAAAGAGATGTCCTCTAACTCATGTATGGGCGCTGGCAGCAGTGTGGAGTTTGGTCGATCATCGAAGAGACGACAGTCCGAGGGTTTTGTATGTGACGTGATGGCGAGGATGGGCATGTGGAAGGGTATGTGCTTGAGGAGTGTCATAAGCTCTGCTGTCTTGCCAGAGTAGGAGATGAACATGATGGCGTCGTTCTGCTTTTAGTTAGTGTAGCCCTGTCACAAAGGCCTTGAGATGAAACCTCACCTTCCTGATATCTCCGAGATCGCCATGCATTGCCTCAGCAGCATGCATGAAGGAGCTCGCTATGCCCAGACTCTTCATTGTCGCAACCATCTTACGCCCCACCAATCCGCTTTTGCCCACTCCGCATATTAAAAGCTTGCCACCCGTCCGGTTGACCTTTGTTATGACTTGGACAGCCTGTACGAGACCATCGCGCGCCGCAAGATCTGACTCATACAAGAAGGTAACTTGCGACAGAGCAGTAGCAGCGGTCGAAAGGACGTGTACAGCGCGCGAGAGAAGACGCGCTCCTTCGGGGTCGTTTGCAGCCAACGGCGGGGTAAGCGGTTCTGTCTCTGAGCCCGCTCGTTTTCTCTTCAGTGAGGCTGGCGGGGAAGACGTGCGTGATAGTGGAGTGGAATCGAATGTCGCCGTCATGTTGGTGTGAAGAGTGAAGGATCGCGAACCTGAACGTAGGCTCGACTGCTATACTAACAAGTGCCTGGCGATCTATGCGACAGGTCTACACATGCGCGATCTACATTAGCCGTCCTCGGGCAGCATCGGGGGCGAATCCTGGTTTAGTAGGCGTAATACACTTATCCAGGTCGCATCGCGTTTCGACACCAGCACCACACGGAGGAGTTCCGGCAGAGGACCGACCGCTGCCCTGGCCCCGTGATGGTAATCCGTCACATGCTGGCTTTCAAACAGGATCCAGCCCTCGTCCGCGTGTTCGGAAGATGCTACAAGGCCGAGGGCGCGAACCAGGCCCTTGTGGTCGTAGTCTATGTCGATAAAGAAAAATTAATGGCGATATCTGCGCTAAGGACGAGACGGCATGCAGCACGGACCTGAGGCTAGTCCGGAAGCAAAGACAGCCGTGGTCATCAGCCGAGACCAACCCTCCATGCACGTTTCTGTCACTGTCGCGTCTGATCGCGGGAGATGGTCGTCTTTGCTTCAAGTCTAAGGGAGCTGGTAGGGACCTACATACGCGCGTAGACGCCAGCCGGTACGTCCCGCTATGCCCGTCGAGCTTCGTCATGCCCAATTCTCTCTTGCACAGCGCTTGCGCTCGTCTTCGTTCCTTGCCGGCTAGGAGAACCATCCATCGGGCGTCTTCCATGCTGATGCACGTCTCGCGGCAATATGTGATGAGCCATTTTGCCGATTCCTCGGCCTTGTTGTTCGGCGACGAGGCGTGCGTGGTGTAGTTGGTAGATCGGGGACCACACCATCGAGTGCGCGATCGCATGCGACTGGAGCAGCGGGGAGAAGATCGAAAACGAGCCGATACCTTGGACATTCTCGCAGATCGAGTAAGCACACTATTTCCTCTTGATGCTGCAGCCAATCGAGGCTGGCTATGTGTTGAGTGAGTCTCTGGGTCAGTATGAAGACTTTCGCATTACTCCGGCCACTCCTACCAAGGTGTGTTGCGTCTCATATGTTCCAAGCTTACACGTCTCACCACCGTGTCGTATGTGCGCCCCAGTTTCGCCTTTATGTTTTATTCCGGGTCCCATTCTGCGTGGACGCGTATTCACGTGCGCCTGAGATGTTGCCAAGACGTCGTCAAGTCTAAAGCACCACTCATGCTTGTCAGGCCTTGTTCCTTCACTCAACCCGCCACTCAAGCCAAGACATGTGCGTAACCATGACTACATCGAGCAGCGCACGAATAGATCAACATTGTATACGCATCATGTAAACCGTGAATATATTCGCCGGTAAGCTCAAAACCAATCAACCTCCAAAAGCCCAAGTACTCAGTGACTGAGGTCAGTTTGGGCTGGAATAGTCGCAGTTGTAGTCAACCTCCAGGAATTCGCTGATCGGATGTCAGAGTTCTTAGAGGGGTAAAGCTGATCGAACATGTGACGGAATGTGGGATGCCTGGTCTTCCTGAAATCGAGCATGTGTGGCTGCCAAGACCCGAACGCAACGCACTCAACAACACGCCGGCGCGCGTAAAACGTTGGAAGATAGTGCAGACCAACCTTTAGGCGTCCAAAGAACGACTATCCGATGAGCTTTGCACCTACATTAATAGTATCCTTGCCCCTCCTTGCCTTCACATCTGCAAGAGTATGCCAGAGAAATTATCCCGCGAGCTTCGAGACAAAATATATGCGTTCATATTGGATAACCCTCGCACATCCATTGTTGAAGAACACTTTGAGTCTATTGAAAAAGACTCCTTGCTCAGGACTATACAAAGCGGATCATCTCAGAAACAAGCAGTTTGCTGATACTACTACACTGCACGAGCTACTACGCTACTGGTACATCTCGCGTGACTTCTGCTTCGACGGGAACGCCAGCGTACTCGCAAAGCTAACGGACCACGATATCTGGAGGCATGATCTTCTTGTCGACGACCTGGTAACAAATGTTACTGTTATATAGTGGGACGACCACTCCATCGTTGAAAAGTCGTATGAAAACGAATCAGAGGACGTGCATGCGGAAGATAGAGCTAGGGAAACGGAATCTTTATTTCTAATGAAACCAGGCACTTAGATCAACATGGTATTCGAAACTGGGGCTTGGCCAACTCAACACGGAAGCGCGCAGAGCGTTGTCACGATTTGGAGCGAGATCTTTCCGCTGCTTGGGTTTGCTGCCGTAAGTGGAGATGGGTTTTTGGCTAGGCAAAGATAGTTGACAGTGCAATGTAGAAATTAAAAGAGACATCCTTCTCCAAACACACGCCAATCATGAACGTCGCGAAGTGGATCTATAGCAGGATTAGGTCATTATAGTTCGTCACTCTGTTGCTGTAGCCCTCTGAGCAAGGCCTTGAGGCTTGGTCTAACCTAGCAATACCCGATTCAACAAGATATCCGTAAATCTGGTCTCGAATCTCTAGCGCTGTCACCTTCACGAGAAGTTGATGACAGACGGACCACTGTTCCTCTTTGGCATACCTTGCATAAGTAAACTTCTTCTTGGAAGCGGCAACCGAGTTTTCGTAAGAAGGAACACGCTGTGCCTCTTCCAGGCTTACCAGGCGGCGCGTATACCGGAGCCGGAAGGAGTGAAGATAAGGTTCACCGATCTACGCAAAGTGCTTTGGTGATTACTCGTGCTCGTTCTTCCTGGTCAATGGTAGTCTTTCTCTTCTTCGTATGAGGCTTCGTGTTGTCCCAGTCTCTTTACGCTATTAGTATGAAACACAGGGACACTACATAACCTTTGGAGCATCCCAAGAAATCGTTTGAATGCTCTAGTCGGCTTTACCGAATCTTCTAGGTGGGGATATGCCATGCTGTGGAGGAATTGCCGAACATGAATGCTGGATGAAGCATGAAGCTTCTTTCAGTAGAGCTTTGCCGATTGCACGGTCCGGCTTCAATTACGACGAAGGTCGATATTTGAAGTTTGTTTTTAAGCAAACTACAACCTAAATTGTATTCAGTAGGTTCTACGTTGACCCAGAATATCGTAAAACATAGCTGGTACATTTACGTTATCGGATAGGCATGAGTGTTAGGTGGTACAAGTCAAGGGGGGAAAGCTAATCAATACTGTGGCCATTGCCTATCGTTGAGAGTCTTATCGTGCATAATCACATGTGCGCCATTCTTGAGAGACTTTCTTCATATCATGTTGAAGCCGACTTCTTCAATGCCTAGAGTCTGATATATGACAGCTCAACCAATGATTCTTGATGAACGATGTCTCGAATATCGGCCTAAACGCGCGAAGTGGTAACCAGCGGGGTGGTTGCATCCCCTGGCTTGGCTTTGTATTGTGGTTCTCTTTGTCCTTTGCCTGCTATTTACCACGATCCTTAGGTATCAGAGGCCTTTGCGCACCTTGTCTTACTATCCAAGTGAAGTCTTAGGAGGGTTTATTCCTAGGAGGCACCAGGCCAAATGCCAGCCACGCAACGTCGCCCACCTTTCTCTCCACCCACAACGCGAAAAAGAGCTTGTACAATATATTGAATCCCTTACTGAGAGGCGTACACCACCTTCGCGTCCAATAATACGCCATCTTGCGTTATCCTTGCTTGGTAGAGACGTTTCAGAACGCTGGGTTTCTAGGTTCCTCTGTAGGAACTCCTCTCATCTCATCTCTCGCTGGCAGAGGCCTATAGACCAGAAGCGTCACAAGGCTGATTCAGCAACTAAGTATAGGTTGTACTTTGAGCTGTTACACAATAAGATAAAGGAGTACAATATATTTCGAGCCTACAGGATGGCTCTAGAGAGTGGATTACAACCCTAGCCTGTATCTGTTCAGATGGTACACCTCTTTCTCCATCTCTTATTTTTCAGTCAGATGCTGGAGCTCTAAAATCAGCCTGGGTAGAGGCTATTAATCTAAACAAGCACTCAGTCTTTGTTACCTCATTACCCTCTAGATAGACTAACAACGATATAGGCCTAGCTTGGCTCAAAGAGGTCTTTGAAAGAGAGACTGTACGCTACGCTCGAACTGGGTACCGGTTACTTATTCTTGATGGCCACTCATCTTATGTAACTATAGATTTCCTGGATTATTGCAATAGCCATAGGATTCTAGTTGCTGTATATCCTCCTTATTCCACCCATAGGCTTCAGCCTCTCAACGTTGGGATGTTTGGGCTTCTAGCGTCAGCTTACTTAAAGGAGTTGTCAAACTTCCTCTATTGGAGCTGAAGGTTCGCCAAGCCAAGGAGGATAAGATAGAACGACAACAAGAACAACAGCAATTACAACTCCAGAAAGCTAAGAGATCTAAGTTAAAGAGGCAGGCTCAATCGTACAAGCTTCAAATAGCCCAGGAGAAGCGTGTTGAGAGAGAGCGGCTCAAGAAGGTAAGAGAGAAGGAGAAAGCCGCCAAGGTAGCTCAAAAGGAGGCTCAAAAGGCAGCCCGTAAGGCTAAAAAAGCTATACAATTATCCCAAAAGGGTAAGCGCAAAGCCTCACAGGGCTCCTCTCAAAAGCAGAAGCGTCAGAAACGTGTTATTGTTATGCTATAGTTACTACAACACTATGAAATCTCGTGATAATAGCGACTGTGGGTGGCTGTACAGCCTCATCTATAACAATGGAAATTTTAGTGGGGTGTGCATTGCGCGTCCATGTGCATTGCGCGTCCGTGCAGGTTATTTATTTATTTATTTTTTTTAAAAAAAAACCTCAATTATAACGCCGAGCCTGGAAGGAGCCAGTACGTACCTGGCAAGCGATGATCCCAGTTCTAAAGTTTATACGCGATAAGATAGGTGTAAGTTTTGTAAGTGGCTGAGACTTGCATGGGCAAACCTCGGTTTCAAGCTTGGGGGGCGCCAAGCCATGATACCATCACAAGGGAGTCGCACGCACCTCATCACTTCAGCACAACGCGTCTTCTACTCTTTCTCATGCATATTAGCTCACCAACACTGCAATTCCTCGTTGCATTGATCAGCCATTATCCATTGCGATGCTATGTATCTGGCTACTACTTCTCCTCCGTCTTTGATTCGTCTAGATGGAGATCCACCTTCCCATCCAAGTATCCACGATCTGCTTCGCCTCATCGACCAGACCCATGTCCAACAGCAACTGGGAAGTGCCGCGTACAGCGGAGTCGAGCGCTGAGAAGATCCATGCGTGTGTATAGCTCGTGTGCTCTCCGATAAAGATGGACTGGTGCTCTGTTTTGTAATAGGCGGGCAGGAACAGATCTTGTTGGCCGACAAATGGGGAGGCCCAAGCACCGGCTTGGTGCTCATCGGATTCCCAGCATTGGCGCTCATATGCGCCGGTGAACTGCTCAGCAGCTACTTCACCATGAACCTCTACCATCGCCCGTTGGACCATGGCCACGTGGTCGGTCGTGCTGAGCGCGCCCACTGAACGAGCCAGGGCACCGGATACGTACGATCCCAGGATGACGCCGGGTCCGGTCGAGTTGATCTGGTATGCTGGGTAGCAGACGCTGCCGATACCTGCGATATCAACTGAGCCACAGCCGCCGATGATGGGGGGCGAAAGCTTCTCCCAGAAGCGCGTCTTGTAGTGTAGAGAGACCTTGCACGACGGCTGGTAGTTCATCTCGTTGATGGCACGCGACAGGAGCGAAGAGTACTCGGGGAGATTCCAGAGCCTAACCTTGGAGAAAGGCACCGCGACTACTGCGTAGTCGTACTCCTTGCTCTCCGGCTCCATTGCAAAAGGATCCTGACGCCATTGGACCGCGATCTTGCCGGTGCTCCCGTCGTGCTTCAGACCAGTCACCTTGCGACCTAAGGTCAGACGGTCTTTAACATGGGGGTAGAAAGCACGAGGAAGCGACTCGAGACCCTTGTCGATTGTCTGCCATGTCGTGGCACTTAAATACGCCGTCTCGTACTCCCAGACGGGAGCGTTAGCGTTGCCTGTGACGTAGTCGACGACATCATCGCTTGCGTTAAGTGCGTACTTGATGTAAGCTGCCTCGGACCAATGGAACAGGCCTTTCTCTACGGCATTCTTGTGGGCTTTGTAGACATTGGAGTACATCTCGCGCACGACCTCCGGTGTATAACCGATAAATTCTTCAAGCGCCTCTTCAGCGTGCTCCACGGCCGCTTCATCTAGACCTTCAATCGCCGGCAACATATACGCTGTTGCGTTGTTCTTGATCTGAGTTGCGCTAGGAATGCGTCCGTTCGGCAGACGGAGACCATTCGAGTTGCCAGGCACGTTCGGGCTTGACTGGATCCAGGGAATGAAGTTGACAGCGAGGCTGCTTGTGTTGCCTCCATTCATCTGGTTGAGGACATCTCCGAGCTGAAATACCATCTGGTGATCCTGGATCTCTAGAGTCTCGTTTGTGTCTGGGTAAGTAGTCGAGACAGGGAATCGCATAGGGCCCATCTCTTGGTACTGGTATTGCTCAGGTGTGCTACCTGCAAGGTACTTCGTTCGGATACGTCCACCAATGCGTTGCGAAGATTCGGTAATGTGCCAGTCGTGGATGCCTACGGAGTCGAGGAGAAGACTTGTCATCAAGCCAGACATACCTCCTCCGATGATGGCGATCTTTTTTCTCTTCTCGACTGCGACATATGAGGCGTTGTTCTGCTTCGCTTGCATGTAGGCTACACCGTCGAACCAGGGACCCATCGCATCAGCCACGTCTGAGATCTCCTCCCGTTTGCTTGGTCGATGTTGGATCGTGACAGGCGCTGAGCGACCGATCAGTGTGGACCCCGAGTAAGCATGTAGACATCCGCCCTGAACAGCATCTTCCGGTACGATCCAGACGAATCGCTCGGGACGACCTGATCGATTGATGCAGTGCGATGCCACATCATGATGGCCATCCGTATCGCTTGTCATGCCACAATCGCCATATACCAGACGGACCTCACCCTCGAAGTCATCATCTCCATAGCCGACATGGACGTTGTGTACTGAGTTTGATGTGACAGTCAAGGGTTTGAAGAAGAGAAGGTCTGGCCGAGGGGTGACTGGACTGGCAATAGCACCACCAGCTAGAGAGAGGGCAGCGGAAGAGGCTATGAGAAGACTCTTCATCGTGGCTTGAATAAGAGGTGGATATGATGAGGACAAGAAATTGAAGTGAAGGGAAACATCGTTCACTCAAATACTGGCCTCATTCGACACCACGGCGAGCAGTACCTTGCAGGCTAACAACTTTTCTCCAATTCTTGTTGGTCACCGAACCTTTTCGTCCACGTTTTTGTAGGCCGTGACCGTGGCCCTCGGAAGATGTCGTTGCGACGGCCTGTCTGCCGCTGACGGAGCAAAAAATCTATGCAATCGGCCGCGATAAGAGCAGTCCTGTAAGGTGTAGCTACGTACGACTTCGACAAATCTTCTCGTAAGATGGGGTGGGCGACGCGCCCAAATCCACGTTACAGTTGACTCGCAGCATATCCTCGAAGCGAGGTGCAGTAGCGCAACGTATGACGGACGATAGTGTGGTGATTCAGCTTGCGAAAAAGATCGGCGTTGTGGAGTGAGGTTCCTTTACCAGCGGAAAGATAACAAACATCGGATGAGACAGGTGACCCGGCTCGCCCACGAATATCATGCTGAGATACGTCGGCACCGACACCAGTAGTCCCGTACGTAACTTCACGATGCTACTGTACCTCGAACTATCCACTACCGTCTTTGTCGGTGCCAAAGGCAACATCCGCCCTCATGTCTTTGCAACGAAAAAGATACGACTACTAACAAAGATGACGCCTCGATATGAAAAGCACACGTGCTCTGCCTGTTGTGTCTCAACGAGCCTGTTGCACATTTGGGAAATTGACTGTCCGTCAACCCTGCGACGCTTCGAAGTCCTCAAGCGGGGCTACACTAGAAGCACGAGTTGGACACGCGATACGACAGACCATGGCATAGATATTTGTCCGGGAACAGTGTCAAAATTTCGAAGGGAAAGGCTTCTCCCCTTTCCGTAGAGAATTTCGGACAAGGATCTGGATCCTCTCGGTAAACAAGGACGCGACCACAGGTGGAGCTCTGCGATTGCGATAACGCGCAACGGCTGGCCTAAATCTCGACTCTTATCTCGACTCCAAAACCGCCTTTATCTCCACGTTACGTCAGGGCATATGCGCGCTTCGCAACGCACGCGTTAGATGCACAGTAGAAGCGCAGAGATATCTTGGCGCCCAGGCAGACTAAATCGTGTACGGTCCTTCATACGATAGCTTAACTCACTCTGCTCCACCATGTCATGAATGCTACCCTCATTCATCTTCTAGTGTTTTCTGGATATGTGCCGGTTATGGTGCCTCACGATCACGGCCGAAACGATCGGGCAAAACCCTGCCAACTCGGGTGTAGTGCAGGTAATAATGTTTCTGGTGGACATTCCGGTGCCTTAGGGTCGGCCGTGGATTGAAAAGATTACAAACGAGTCTGACTGTTTCGCGGATCATCAGCCGTGGCTGTAATCCATCAATATCGGCTGCTTTTTGGAGCCACATTGGCAGCGAGCTTTGCCTGGTGCATGAATACTCGCAGCTCTTGGAAGTCGTGGCAGTCGGTAAAATGTGGATGGGAAACTTCACTGAACACGAAAGAGTTGGGGGTCGATAATTTCTAGTATTGGTAACGCCTATAAAACCAGTGGCGAACCGAAGATAATCGGGGTACTCACACCATAATATTCAAAGCCTCTACGTCCACGCCTTCCAGAACCCGCTGGGTTCGATCGCATAATGGTATCCTTCACAGCCATCGTCACCACTTTCCCTCCAGTCGCTGGTGCTGTGGTCGCCAAGCGGACACCAAAGCTGGCTAAACAATCGGTTGTAACCTACCTTGGTACCCAAGGACCTATTCTCTGTATGTTGCGCAGTCTGCCTTTCATGGTCAACGTACTGACTCTCGCTTAGCAAGCGGCGCATGGACATCGAAGGGCATAGTCTACACTTCGGGAACCGTTCTTTCAGTCAACGGGACGATCGTAGCAGGCGGTATTGAAGCTCAAACGGTACGTGACTCAGATGTCTGCCCGCTCTTCATATTATACTCACTCAAGCTAGGCTCAAGTCATCAAGAACATCGCTGTTATACTGGAAGAAGCCGGCACATCATGGAACTATGTTATGAAGACTACCGTATTCCTTGTCAATATGTCAGACTGCACTGCGATGAATGAGGTCTATGCTGCTATGCTACCAAGCCCGAAGCCTGCACGCACAGCTGTTGAGGTTGGCAAGCTACCCGGCAACTTTCTGATCGAAGTTGAAACTATCGCTGCTATTCCGGACACATGAGGCTGACTAGAGCTGAGCAAAAACAGATAAGTTATTTGTAAGATAGTTGTTCGGAGTGTTTAAACGGAGCGCCATCTTCGTAATTGATACTACTCGACTATCCTTGATCTTTCGCGTGAAACTTCGATGTCATTGCTTAACCCGGCAGCACCGTACCTTTTGAATGTCTAAAGATTACCTAGCAATGTGCAAAACGATAGAAAAAGCAACGCAGTTGAAGTTTCGAGTGCGGAAATATCTCCGCTCACTCATCGGTTAGTCATGACGTCGGGTGTGGGGTTAGCACTACCTACTCCAATACCACCGTACTGTGGAAATACTTTGACGTGTTACAAGACTACCAAGCAATCAAGAAGATCGTTCCACGGGCGAATACAGACCCTACGCGATGCCTGAAATCCACGATCACGATAACAAGCCAGTACACCACCACATGGCGCGGGTAAACGGTATCCGCCTCCACTACATAACATCCGGGTCAGGCCCACCTTTACTTCTACTACACGGCACACCCAAAACACACTATTACTGGTACCGCATCGTGCCCCTACTAACCAAAAAGTTTACAATCGTCGCCCCTGATCTCCGCGGTTTCGGCGCAACAGACAAGCCACCCGCAAGCGAAGGCTACGATGGCCGTACAAACGCAAAAGACATGGCCGAGCTCATGCACCAACTTGGCCACGAGAAGTTCGCCGTCCATGGCGAAGACCGCGGCGCTACGTATGCCTTTTGCCTCGCAGGTCTCTATCCAGAGCGTGTAACCCATCTTTCCTTTTGCGAAATGCTGCTTTCCTATGCCCTTACCAAGCAGTCTTTCTTCACGCGCAAAAACATTGCAGCGCAATACAATCAAAACGGCGCCTGGAACTGGCATATACCCTTCTTTTTGGCTTCGGCCTTTTGAGACAACCTTTTGATGTGACCACACATTTTGTAGACATCTTTTTGGTAAAAAAAGATTTATTGCTAA
>WBOK01000463.1:0-47524 GCA_009289805.1 Alternaria gansuensis | reverse complement strand
AAGAGATAGCTCTAGAATAATAACATATATATATTTTAAGTAATAATACCTGTAGGTATCCTTGCAGGTAAGGAGCCCCTTATAAGCGCAATTGCTAGTAGGCAAGCTAGCAATAAGCAAGTTTAGTAGATCTAGCTAGCACGCAACTATCTATAACAAAGCCTTTTTCTCTATTCTAGTATCTTAACAGCCTTAACTTAAACTTCTAAAATTATATATAAAGATAGCTTAGCAAGGAGCGTGTTCTACGCGTAAGTTAGATGCGCTTAAGACGCGTGTTACCTGCAAGTTAGATGCGTGGCGAGCTCTATAGTTTAAGTTCTATAGCGTTGTTATAGTAACTTTTAGATTCTGTTTGTTTATTTCTTTAAAATTTTTAAAAGTAAAGGTAAGAGTGTGTAATTGTTGTAGGTAGTTTATGCAAGGTAATGTTTGCTGCGGTGATAAAGAAATTTTCTAGTATATCTTTTGTAGTCCTCGTCTTGCTCAACACACTTAACACGTAACATCAGCGCACTCCTTACGCACCCCAACACCAAGCTCTATTATTTAGTTCTAGTGTTCGGTTTGCCCGTCTGTCTGCGGGTGGAAGGCTGTGCTTAGCCTGCGCTTTACCTGTAATTAGTAGCATATTTCCGTCTAAAATGCTAAGGTAAAGATTAAACCGCGATTAGATATAATGCCCTTCTAGATTCTGTACTTTAAAATAATATGTTTAAAGTAAGATTCTGCAAACTGTTTTGCATTCTTTGTTTTTAATGCAGGTATGTAAATTACTATCTTTAAAAAGTAATTAATAATTACAAGAATTATATTAAACACATGGCTTAAACTATTTTTTATTAATAGTAGCCCTATAATAAAATTAAGGCTTACCTCTTTAAAAATCTTGTTAAAAATAGGTAATAGTAATAACTAACTATATTTACTGTGTCTTAAAGCCTTGCTTCTTTAGTATACTACACAAGTCTTTACGTAATTTTAAACATTATAGCTTAGCTCTAGCTAGTAATATAGTCTACTAATAAGCTTATAAGTTCTATGTGTACTAAAATAACCTGCTACATGCGTATTATAATTCTATAATAGAATCTTCTACTTAATAGCTTGTTTTAGTAGAACGTAAATTCTACCTTTATTTTTTAAGACTTCTTTATTATTAACATGCTATACTTACGCGCTGCTACTATTTTAAGTACGTACTACTTATATAAAGTCTGCAACTTGCTATAAAGCAAAAGCATTTTTTTATTATAACTAGCGTAGTTTATTTATTAAAGCTTTTAACTTTACTATTATAAGTTTGCTACTAACTATTACTATAGCTAAAGAGTATAGTACGCATAGTGTACACTTTATAGCACTAGTAGTTTAAATACTTTTTATTTTATAAATATTAGCTACATGTGTTTTATATACGCCTTTTAAGCTATACTAAGTTATAAAACTTTCTATTTTACTATATTCTACCTTTACTAGAAGTTTGTTCTATAGTGTAAGCAATAGTTAAGTTAATAATAAGTTCTTTTATTTATAATTTACTTTTTTAAATAGTTAATCTATAGAGTTTATACGCTTTAAGCAGTATTAAACTTTAAAATTAAAAGCCTCTAAATACAAAGCCTAGTATGCTTAATACTAGTTTATTATTTATATAGCGCGTAAAAAACGCAAGTTATTATAATTTGTTAATATTTAAATAGTGTGTTAAGTGCTTTTTAAGTAGTGCTGCTATTTCTTAAAACTTTATATAATAGCTAAAAGTTTTAAGTTGTATACTTTATCGTTTAGCTTAGCATTTTATAGTTTTTATAAGTAAAATATAATAAAATACTACTTATTATTTTTAAAAAGTTTCAATAATATACCTAAAATAGCAAAAGTTAAAGTATTTATTTTAATATAAATTATATATATATTTTTAAAGTAATATAAAATAAGTATATATATAAAGTGTTGCTTTAGCTTTATAAAGGTAGTATGTGTATTCTTATTTTAGTAAAACACTTATTTCTTTTTTAAAATATTTATAAGAGGTGCTGTTTTTATAGTATAGTTTTTAATAAAATACTAATAAAAGTTTATAAATTCTAAAAAAAACTGCAGCTCCTTAATACTAGTAGGTATAGGCTATTACTTAATAGTAGTAACGCACGCTAGATCTGCGCAAATACTACTTATTATAATAATAAAATTAAGAAATAAACTTTGTTTAAAGCAAATATATACTTTTTAAAATTTATATATAACTTTACTTTTTATAAAAAATTAAGTATAGCAAGTATAGCACGCTAATGTAGCGCAATATTATTATTATAAGTATAAATAAAGATATTATTTAAATAAACTACAGAGGGGTGACAAAAAAAAAAGAAATCAAAAAAGTTATAGTTTTTAAAGGTTTATATCTCCATACCTACAAGGGCTATAGTAAAAAAAGTTAGTGATTTGAAAAGCCACGAACCTCTTCTTTGGGATAGATTGCTTAGTAAGCTGCTTAGTCAGCATGATTGCTCTCAATCTTCGCAGTGAAAATATAGGCTTAAAAACTTAGGAATATATTACACTATAACTTTTTTTTGAATGTGTAAAAATTGCTATAATTTATCCTAAAGAAGCAATAGGCCTTTTAGCTAAAGCGTTTTTTAGCAAAGCCTACACGTTTTCTATAGGATTTAGATTAGGACTATAAGCAAGATGCTTAAAAAGTAATATCTTATTTCTAGAAAACTAAGATAAAACTTCTGCAGTTTTATAAATCTTAGCATTATCCTACTAAAACTTCTAGCCTATATATAAGTTAGTAAGTTGCTTAAATATATAGAGAAAGACTTTAACTTTAAAATTTAAATATAGAGTAATAAGCCTTTAAATAGAAAAATAAAGTATATATAACTTACCTTTTTTTATTACAGGTTTTATTATAGGAATTAAAATCTTTTGAATATAGTCTAAATTCCTAAAAGGAGTAGTAATTAAAGAGCTTTTAATTACTACTAGTTTAGATCTTCTACCTATCTAAATTGCACCCTAAACTTAAAGAGAAATATCTTAACCTATAACTAGATTAGTAAGTATTCTAAAAATAGATCAAAATAATAAAAATATTAGAGATACAATATAGTTTATTATTTAATAATTAGAGTTTTTTAGAACTTACTTATATTTATTGTAGAAACAATTTTCTTTTCTATCTTATTATTATGCTTTGTTTAATAGTATTCTATCCTAGTACTGTGCCTACGCTTAATAGCAGACTTGTCTAAAAATATAACTTTATAAAAGTTTATATTTTTAATGTTCTTAAGTGTTTGCTTAGCGTAAATATAATAATTATAAGCTTTTTTAGTGTCTAAAGGCGTCTTTTTTTAAAAAATATAAGTAGAATAGTTCTCCTTTTTTAAAAAGCGTTGTACGCTTCTAATTAAAAGATCTATACTATTTTCTCCTAATAGACATTAAATTGCCTTTTTAGGGCTTCTTGTAAGGTCTCTATTAAGCACTCTTTCTGCTTTATTTAAGATCTTAGAAGGACGACCTCGTTTAGAGCTAATAAAAGATAAAAGAGCGTTCTTTTTTTATTTTATTTAATAAAGAGTATTGTAAATACTTTTAATAATTAGTGCTTACGTAAGCAACCCCTATTTATTTTATCCTTTTATTAAACTATAAGGAAATAAGAAATATTACTCTAAAACTTGCTTACATTTTGCTTGCGTAAGCTAATTAAACTAATTTTTTTTTCAGCCCTTTTTATACGTTCATAAAAAAGATATGCTAAAATCTATTTTTGCTTTTTTTTAACATATTTTGAGCAAGATTACAGGCGCAATTGTGCTAACTAAGCAGCTAACTAAGCAACCTATCTTGAAGAGGAGGTTCTTGGCTTTCCAAATCACTAACTTTTTCTAGCCTAGCCCTTCTAGTTACTAAAATATAAAGCTTTGAAAACTATAACTTTTTTAATTTCTTTTTTTTTTGTTACCCCACTGTATATAGATGTAATCTATGTGCTCTTTTAAAGCTTTATTAATATAAGCTTAAAAACTTACTAAGGCGTTTATAAGCTTAAAAAGTATAATAAAATATTTAAAATATTTATATTATATTCTAAAAGTAGTCTTCTACTTATCTCCTACCTTAATCTTTAGACAATAGTAGGCGTCTTTGAAATCTAGTGTAGTATAGTAGTATACGTATAATAGGCAGTCTAGTGTCTCTTTAATTAAAAAAAGTAGGCAATAATTTTTTATTATAATAATATTAAAACTTTAAAAATTTACGTAAAAGTAAAAAGTCTTATTTTTTTTAAGTATAAATAATATTTAAGCGCTTATAAAGCTAGTACTATAGTAAAAAAAACTTTTAGTACTTTTTTAATATATTTGTAAAGTACTTAAAGCTTATAAAAAAAGAAAGTATAAAAAAGCTTATAAAAGAGTTTTTTTTCTAATTAAATAGAAATTATGTAATTTAAGCTTTTTAGTTATAAAAGAGTTTTAGGAGCTTTATAGTTAAAAATATTAGTATAATTTTATAATACATTTGGTATGCGCTATACTTATACTACTAATATATTTAGTATATATGCCTTAGACTTAATGCTTACGCTATTACTTTAAAGTACTTTTAAAAAGTAAGCTTTTAACTTTATAAGTTTTGCGTTTTTTAAAAATACTTTAGTAGCTACTAAGTTAATATATACTTTTATATATTTTTGACGCTACATCTACTTTTTATAGTTTATATAAATACTCTTCTAACTTAAAAAGAGATTACTAAGTAATAATAGTGTACTTTTCTTATTTACTTTATATATAGTAACTTTTGTAATACGCTCTATGCTATTATTATTTATTAAGTATAGCTAGAGCTTATAAGCTATATATATATTCTGCCTTTAAAGTCTAATGTAACTTAAGTAAGAAAGTTTTATATTTTAAAAAGTTTTAGATTTATTTTTATAGCTATTTTATAATTAATAAAACTAATATTTACTTATAAGTTTAAAATAACTTTAAGTTTTTTTTTTGCTATAGTTACTAAACGTATATAGTACACGCGCTATATTCTAAGTAAAATATTTATTAGTACGCGCTTTACTAACTTTAAGTTTATAGTAAAGCTTAACTTTTTTTTATTTAGTTTATATTAACTAGGACCTTGTTAAGGTTACTGCTTTAGTACTTATTAGTGTAGTGTCTTTTCTTTTAGTACTTAAAAAATATAATATTATTACTATTTTTACACTTCTTAAGTGCGTCTAGTATAGTAGCTAAAAGAAAGTATTTTTTTTTTATAAAAGTGCTCTAGTAAAGTAAATTATATATAATAAGTGCGTTGCGCAGATTCTATTTAAGTATAAATTTAAGTATAATCAAGTTTTTTCTAGTTATAAAAACTTAATAGTAATTAGTAATTACGCGCTATAGTTTAGGCATTAGTTTTATAAGTAAGTACTAAACTCTTTATAATTTTATATATATTAAAAGTTAATTTTTAAAGATATTAAAATAAGTTATAAATAATTAAATAATTTAGTTTTTTTACTATATAGTATATATATACGTAGTTACTGTTTTAAAGTTATAGTTAATAAAGTTTAAAAGTAAGTTAAGTATATATTACTTAAAGTAGTTTTAAGTTAATACTTTTTTTTTTACTTTAAAAAAAATACTTATAGTAAGTATACTAAAGCTTTTAAAAGTCTATTTTAAAATACTATATTACTTAAATTACTTTATTATTATTTTTTTTTAAATTTTTGTAGTAGTAGCTAAAACGCTACTTTACAAAAATAAGTAAACTTATAATATTTTTTAAAAGTTTTACTTTAGTATTAAGCTAGGTCTTTAGGTTTTAACGCGTGTTATATATATATAATAAGTGTTACTTCTAGTATGTTCTATGCACAGGATAATATTATTAGTAGTATTAGTATATTTAGAATTCTTTTTTATTTAACTCTTTCTAGCTGTACTACTTTTTCTTCTAACTCTTATAACTATTATAAGATTTAAAGTTTATTATATTACTTCTCTATAGTGTTAATGCGCTCTTTAAATATTATAAGTATGTTCTAAGTACGCTTTCTAAGCTCTTTAGGCGTTGCAGGCCTTAATAGAGTTTAAGAGGAATTAGAAAGTTTAAATATAGCAAGGCTCTAGCTTTCTTAATTACTTTAAGTATTAGATTGTATTAAAGATGCTATCTCTAGACTATTAGCCTATAAAGAGAGTTATTATTCTATAAAGGGTAGCTTTAGGCAATAGTACTTGCTTTACACTATAGAAGATAATAAGAAATAGCTCTAAAATAATAACGTGTATATATTTTAAGTAATAATACCTGCTAGTATCCTTGCAGGTAAGGAGCCCCTTATAAGCACAATTGCAGGTAGGCAAGCTAACAATAAGCGAGTTTAGCGGATCTAGCTAGCACGCAACTATCCGTGACAAATAAGCTTTAACGCGTATAATACTTATACTTAGTATTATTCTTATGTTACTAGCGTAAGCTTTTTAAGTAACGCGTATACTTATTACTATTAAAAGTAAACTATACTAGAAAGATTACCAACTAATTAGTAAAGAAGTAGTAAAATAATAAGGCTTACTATATTAATTGTAAGGGGTGGCTTTAGGCAATAGTACTTGCTTCACACCACAGAAGATAGTAAGAGATAGCTCCAAATAATAACAGAGCCCCTTATAAGCACAATTGCAGGTGGGCAAGCTAACGATAAGCGAGTTTGGCGGATCCAGCCAACACGCTACTATCCGTGACATTAATAGTAATAAAGGTGCATTAAAGATTAAAAAGACTTAGTAATTAATATTATAAAAAGAATATATATTTTAGAAAAGTAGTAAATATAGTTAGTATTCTTATTAATTACGTATAAACTAGTTACGTAATATTTAACATTTATTTAATATTTTACTACTATAATAAAACTAAGCTACTTGCTTAATTAAGATAATATTACAACATTATAACAGAAATAAAAGATTAAGTAGTAAAACAAGAATTATAAAAAGATTTCTTAATTAATAATATTAATTTAGTAAGAATTAACTTTTTACTTATAGCTTAGATTAAAAAATTCTTACTAACCTAGGGGGTGTATTAGAGTATTAACATGCGGATTACCCTATTAATTAGGTGATCTTAGTAAGCTGTTCACGTAACGGCCCCGCTAGCGTCTATATAAACGGGCTAGATTGTCTTATGTCTCTTTAGTAGTTATTAGACACTTTGTTGTGGCACTTAGTTGATCAATACACTCACTTTCCACTCAGGTGATCAAACAATTGCTCCTTCTCAGCTCCCACACCATTTACCAGCCTAGCCGCAGCATGGCGTTCACTGCAGCCGTGTAAGGAGGCAAATGGCATTGGAGAGACGGGGTTGACCATGAATCCTTCTCTTGGGATGTCACCACGCCATACCCGCCAGCACTGTAGGAGTTTAGGTTGCTTGTCGATCCCCAATGATGACGCGACGTGTACGGAGGTGAACGCGCACGTTGTTCGAGGACCTGTTGTGAGTCGCTGCCCGCCGATCATGCCGAGCCAGCGCTAGACTCAATCGGGCTGGCTGCATGTGAGCTAACACCAATTGGGCGGTTTCTCAAGTTCACACATAATTGGCTGTTGGCAACGACACTCGACCTTGTTCTGGACGTTCAAAGTAGATATGGAGCCAGATGCTCATGCTGATCCGTGGCGGGAGAGACGTCTTAAAGACCTGGTGACTATGCCCACCCCTGTGTCGAAACATCACGGCTGTACAATACGCAAGAGACAACTATTGCGTCGTGATGAGGACTTTCGATTGAGGATCAGTTCTTACGAACACAAAATCGAGTGCTTCGTTGCTTCTTCAGCTTTCCAAGATGCTCTAGTTTCTCTGGGTGGTACGGTGGAGGCACGCTGGTCCAGCTGTGGCTTCCCAAAATTAGGTGATACTGGTTTCTGAGAGAGTAAGGACTCTCTTTCATCAGTGTACTCTTCCTTCTTCGTGTCTGGTATTTGTCTGCTGCATGCTTGCCCTGTCTAAAACTGCACACACGTCGATCTGCGACAGAAATCTTATCCTACGGCCCTCACATCACCGACTTCCAGATTCCCTACGTCTCGATTCATCTATAGCGATAAGAGTGATCGCCTTTCACACTCGGGTAAAAACGCTGGCACATCTTGCCTGATCTTTGCTTGACACTCCCATCCATTGTGTCTTGCAACGGCAATGCTTGGAATGTCTGGCGATGGCTTGATTACCAAGCTCACCTCATACCTCGCAACCGATAAAATTACACCCCCCGAACTTCCTCCTCCTACATCCGAAAAACCGGGCGAACTGTACCCTACTCTGGTAGCGACCATTTCCCATGATGCTGAAACAGGATGCGATGAACGAACAGGGACGTCAGCGAGACATTTCTCAAAGACGAGTCCCAGACACTCGCTAAAGAGATCTGCCAGTGAATTGGTTGTCCCAAGTCAAATGCGAAACGAACGTTTGACTGCGACTGCAGCGCCGAATGCAGTGCGCTTCAAGGAAGACAAGCGCCGTGTTGCACCTACGATCCTATCCCCAACACGTACCCGGCTACAGCCTCCTCGCCCTAGCTCTCACCGCTCCATCAGCAATTCTCGATATGAACTTAAATCTCGCTACCATGATCCGGCAATCTCATCTGCGAGCCTCCAGAAGCAACTTGTTGAGCAGACAAGACCTGCAATCAATCAACCCCGTAAGCCTAGCCCGGTTGAGAACGAGATCATAAAGATTTCGCGGCCAGAACCTACCAGGTCTACTGCTATGCGCTCAAACTCTGAGCCGGACCCAGCAAAAGCATTTGCAAACCCAAAGACGCGGCACTGCAATGTGACGCTGAAGCCATGCATAAAGAAAAAGGCGAAGAGTACTACGACCACACCACCTGGCGAATTGCAACAAAATGCGATCGATCCTGAGCCCAAGACTTTACGTCGCGTAAAGACAGTCGACTTCGAAGAAAATGGCTCAAAACTATTGCTCTCACTGCCTCAGGTAACCGTCACACTAGAACGCTCGACCAAGGCCCTTGCATGTGATAGCAAGATTAGTGTCAGGCCTGCCAATAATCTACCAAAGACTGTCAAGCGGTATCCATCCTGCCCAAACACGATAAGTATAGCAAAGGGCACTGTGGCAGAACCCGCTACTACGCGAACGGATGTACATGTTATCGCTATTGCTCCATCGTGGAACGCTGAAGACCTCACCAATGATGACGGCGCTGATCCAGCAACACCCACCATGCAGGTCATCGAGACAAACAGTGGCAGTTATGAGGTGATTTGGGATGATGTACCACCTGAGCACAGCATTAGGACAAGAGAGAGACGAAGCTCCTCAGCAAGTCATGCGCTAGAGGCTGCTAATCCAAGCGCCAAACGTGGCCTCGAGCGAGTCAACTCGAAGTTGGCAGGCTGGTCGGGAACCTGGAACAGCCCATCAGACAGCTTCAAGCCTACAATTGTTGTTTTCCCCGATGACGATGGTCGGGCTGCTCGCTATGATTGCGCAGTGGACGAAGAGGAAGACCTAACAGCAGCGGTACCTCCAAACAGCAGGATGACAAGCGGCACGCCGTCTCGCATCCCATCACGCCCCGTAAGTGCGCCTATGACCAGGACGGTGTCGTGTGAGGAGATATCGTTCCGGGACGCCTTACTAGAGACGCCACCACACACTCGAGGAGCGGGGTCAACGCCTTTGGAGCAATCTCTTGTCGTGCCCAGTGTTGAGATCAGAGGACAAAAGACGAAACCTTCAGCAGGAGCGCGAAAGCTTTCCAATTTGGAAGAGGCAGATACCAAGTTCCGCGACCATCGCGACTCTGTTACAATTGCGCATTCTCGTCTTGTGCATTCGGGCGGTGTGTCGCCTGAACTGTTCGCGCATCGAGATTCGGTATCGCTGGGGAAGAAGCGCATGCATGCGAGAAATCATGCCGCATCAGCAGTAAGAACACTGTCGCGTCAGAAAGAGGTGTCGGTCGAGGCACTGGGTCTCTTTACTAGTGAAGATATCCCGGCAGTGACACTGCCCAACGTCGAGGAGCATGCTGTACAAGCGCTCAGAAACAGCAACTCATCGTCCATCCTCCAGTCACCACAACAGGCTCCCGTAAAACACCACATACGGATAGTCGAGTGAGCGAGTCTACAGCTGGACGGATGATGTTAGTCAAGGAATGGGACTGAGTAGGTGTACAGGCCGGATGGGAGGTGACATTGTTCTCTTGTAATCCTCTCTCCAGATGATTAGCACCCATCAGAATGTATTGTCAATTCGAGTGTGTTGATCTTGATCTCACCGTTGTCAGATCCTAGGGGATGATGGTGAGCGAGGGATGTTTGGCTAGGCGTACCATCGGCGCAATCATCGTTCTACTGACATGCCGAGGTCGTCACTGAGTTACAGCTTTCCCACTCCAACACTCCAACACATGCATCAACGAAGCTCGACTGCGTCCTCTTCAGGCACCATTCCGAACATACCATTGATCTCTAGTCATCGCAACATTTTCTCAGGCACATGGCATGGCTCGTCTCAAACTCGCTTCATCAAAGGATGCAATGCAGTGTGTTTGTTGTATCTATGCCAGCACGTTGTCGCAATGCGCATAGAAAACCGGTACTTCTACTAAGGCTTCTGCTCTCTGCTAATGATATAGGGTCTGCTATGACGATGATCACTATAGCCTCCCAAGCCTCACAACGTATTATCTAACAATTGGCGTCGCATCAGACGTTTGAGCATCGAGGCAGATGAACATCATGCCGCGTTAACGCCACTATCCCTATGTGCCCCCCAATATACACTTACTAGATCACAGCTACAGCAATGCCCGCGTTTGCACCCCACAAATCCAGTTACGATGTCTCCATCATGGCATTCGCGACAGACGACACATTGAAGCGCGATCAGCGATACGACTCTCTACGCAACACCGACGACCACTCCAATTCGAGTACAGAGGTTGGTGATTGGGATACAGATGACGTTGTTCAACCAAGGCGGAGAAGTAGGACAATATGGAGGAGACTGAAAGGCTACAGATGGATACTGGATACGGCGCTTCTTCTCGTCATCGTAGGATTGCTGGTTGAGAAGAGATGGCAGAAGCATACAAAGAGCGACCAATACGAGCTCGCAGGAGACATTACGGGTTTTGCTTCAACATTCTCGCAACAGATCGTGAGCTTCAAGCCCGATCCTGTTTTTGCTCCAGAAGATGCATCAGGGTTCTGGAGCAACGAAACGCAGCGTGCATGATTGAACATTGTACCTGGTGTTTTTTGCCCTACTTTTTGCCTCTCATAATCGTTTGGTACTGACAACTTGAGTAGAGGGCCTGGGCTACATCAATGTCAAAAACCCTTCCGAATACTCTAACCTCCCGCACTCGATACACGATTACCCCAATCATACCGTCTTCACCACCTCTGTAACGCATCAGCTTCATTGTCTATACACTATACTGAGAGCGTATAACACCATGAAGCTCATGGTTGTCTCGCCAGTGTCGACAAACCCTGTTAAGATGCCATGGCACATTAATCACTGTTTTGACTACATCAGACAGGCGATAATGTGCGCGGGAGATGTGGCATTAGAAGGGGCTGCGACAAGTTTCCCAAGCGATGAACATGGGGAGGATCGAGGCGGAAGTGACGGGTGGGATGCGAAGCATGTGTGCAAAGACTATGGGCAGGTATACGAGTACTTGGAGAAGGAAACGATCAACCACATGAAGTGGATCTCGTCGGATTAGTGGTTTGCGTCATTCCCTCGTAAATTGCATTTGAAGAAGAGCAAGCCTTAGAGTGCGGGCCGTTTGGATAGACGCACGAGTACAGTAAGCCCGAAAAGCTCCGCACACGGATGACGTGTCTTTAAGTTACCATCAGCACCTCCAAGATACTAGGACATGTTCATGTTGCATGCTTACTACTTTTGAGCGTTTCCTTCGACATGCAGGTGTGATCTGACTGTGCACCTTGTTTTCACAGCGGTGTTACAAGGGAATATTTTCTCCGATAAAATAAGATTTCCCTTCAGATGTCCGACGTTGTCTGCAATCAGCAATATTCTCCTACTACCTGCAACGTAAATCCTGCCTAACATACAGTATCCTCCGTGTCCTCCGATAATGCCGATGTACCATCGGCTAGTAACCCTATTAAGCATTACATGCGAGTTGCAGATCTACTGTATCAGACTTGGCCAATCACGACCCCCGTAATTCGGCCTCGGTAACAGAGCAGGGCAGAGAGAGACGACGTCACCGAAAGTCTCCGGGCTCTAGCCTCCCCGAGCACGTCCGCCTGCGAAAGGGTGTTATCAGCAGTCGGCCACCGCTTTGCACCGTGTCGGAGCTGAATACTTCAATCGTTGCACGTGCCGTAGGGGTCTTCAACGATACTCTGTGGAACCACTAGATTTTCGGACGTCAGAGGCCGGTGGTACCACATAAGAGTCCGGCTTGCCCTGGTGGCTGTTAAAGTAGATCCAACACATGCGAGAGTTTGACACCACGCTGCGATAAAGATATCTCCCTGGGCCTGTGGCTGTACTCGACGAACGACGGACGCTTACTGGAACATTGAACACTGTGAACAACACCACAGCAAGCGGAAAAAACAACAACGGAACACCCACTTACACTTCTGACGTCTTGGCACGTAAGAGAAGAGATTGTAATTGGCAAAGGAACTAAGGAAACGAGGACCTGGTATATCTGATACCTAGACTTGGCTCGAAGAAAGAAACTTCGTGAAGAGCAAACCTAGGCAGAGCCGACGACTGCTGTCTTGTGTACCGCAGCAATCCTCCTGTTACCGCGTTGACAGTACAATTGACTTTGTGCGAGATCCCAATCGAATACTCCACAAGGTGAATTGCGATTGCCACGACGGAAGCACCTGATAATCACCTACAAAAGCTTGGCTGCCCACCATTTTCGTTTCTCGGCGTCATTACTAAAACCGTTTCCGGAAACTACCGTCTTATCAACAACATTCTACCTACAAACACAATGGCGCACTCTCCTATACTCTTCATTGTTGCGGGAGCCGCCATCTCCTACATCCTATATACCCGCATCACACTCTATCTTGCGCGCCAACGCTTCAAGAAGGAGAATGGCTGCCAGCCATGTACGGCGCAATTCCACAAAGACCCCATCTTCGGAATCGACAATGTGAAGGCCATGGCGTACAACAGCAAGAATCACATTATACTACAAGAGAACCGAAAGCGCTTCCAGAGACTCGGTAACACTTTCCACAACAGGATAATGACCGAGCCTTCTATTGCGACGTGTGAGCCGGAAAACATTAAGACGATGTTGAGTTTGAAATTCAAGGACTTCAGTCTTGAACATAGGAAAGCTGCCTTCACTCCTCTCTTGGGTCACGGTATCTTCAATGCAGATGGTGAAAGATGGGCTAATAGCCGTCACCTGCTGCGGCCCAACTTCGCCAGGGATCAAGTCGCTGACATTGAGGCTTTCGAGCGCCACTTCAAGCTCATGCTCAAACATATCCCAAAGGATGGCTCGACTGTCGATTTGCAAGAACTCTTCTTCCGCCTGACAATCGATACCACAACAGAGTTCCTCTTCAACCACTCTACCAACTCGCTCCGCATGTTTGGACAAGAAGACGCCACTAACGAGGACGTCATCTTCAGCAAGTCGTTCAACTTCGCACAAGAGGACATTGCGATCCGCACCCGCTATGGTATATTCGACCGATTCCGAAAGAACGAAGAAGGCAAGAAGGCCATCAACATTTGCCATACCTACATTGACAAGTTTGTGGATGATGCTCTGCGTTTCAGAAAAGAACTTGACGCTGAGAAGAATGCTGGAAATAAGGATGAGAAGTACTATTTTATTCGAGAGGTTGCCAAGCAGACTACCGACCAGAAGAGGATCCGCGAAGAACTCATCAACATCCTCCTTGCAGGACGTGATACGACTGCCAGTCTGCTCAGTAACATGTTCTTCGAGATCGCAAAGAAGCCTGATATCTATGCGAAGTTGAGGGATGAGGTTGCAACGCTTGAAGGTCGCATACCAACGTATGAGGAGCTGAGGAACCTCAAGTACGTCAAGTGGTGCCTAAACGAATGTGAGTTTGCCTTCTGAGCTGAAATTGTCAGTGTACTAATTGTGACCAGCACTCCGCATCCATCCAGTCGTACCTAATAATGCTCGCCGAGCCATCCGTGACACTGTTCTGCCCCGAGGTGGCGGTCCAGACGGTCAAGCGCCCCTTTTCGTACCCAAGGGAACGACGGTTGGCTACTCACCATACACCATGCACCGCCGCCACGACCTCTACGGCCCAGATGCAGACGAATACAAGCCTGAGAGATGGGAAACCCTACGGCCGGGCTGGGAATACTTGCCCTTCAACGGCGGCCCACGTATCTGTCTCGGCCAGCAATACGCACTCACCGAAGCGAGCTACGTGACGGTTCGAATGGTACAAGAGTTCAAGACTATGGAGAGTCGAGACCCCGAGGTGTGGCGAGAGAGTCTGACATTGACTGTGTGCTCGATGAATGGTACAAAGGTTAGCCTTACGCCTGCCTAGAAGGAACGTAAGCGACGACGGGGGTCAAGCTGCTTCGAGAGGTGTCAGGTTGGAGACGATAATGGAAAAGTCCAGCATGACGAGTTGTGCTTGCTTTCTGAAACAGAAGAGGGCTATTCAAGTATGCGATCTACTTTGCATGAGCACATACATGGGCATGGGCACGGGAGGAAGCCCAACAAATGGAGGCAGCCATCTCTATACTAGGGTATTCTTGGTTCAAGGGGTTTATTGGAGAGCTCCTATGAGTATAATTCTAACTCTTCATTAGAAGAACATTAATGAGCGTGAAATTGATCCAGCTCCCCTGATAAGAAATCCAGGCTTGCAGGGTGAATTCTGAGTGGTGCTGCTGAGACATGCTGGTGTAATCTGTCAACTCACGATGTCCCGGATGTCTTACTTTCACCATTCTTCCGTCAAGATACAAAACAATTAGTACTCTCCTTTGCTAGTATCAAACAAAATCACAAGGTTATTTGCAACTGTAGTCAGCCAAATCGAGACTAGCGCCGGAAGTCCGCAACGTGGGAACCTAGACCCTCAAGTGTTTATCAACAACAGCGAGACACGCCACAACGCACGTATCGAGCCCTCTCTTCAACCCGTCCTATACTTCTTCTGGCAAACACAATGTCGCGAAGCCACCGACCTTCTACCACGCCTATGGACTTTGAGTGGACGAATCAAACAGGGCCCATCGACTCTCAATCGCCGTTCCTCGCAGCCGGCCAGCAAAAGAAGCGTAAGCCTTCAGACCCCTCCTCTACGTTCTGACAAGATACACAAGGAGAAATACAACCACTGACTTCATGGCCTTTATTTGGTCAATCAGGTCCACATTCAGTACTAGAATCACCGTCGAAAAATCGGCTGCGCGACCCGGACAACCGCGTGGCATACTTCAGCCGCGATCCCAGCAAGCCATTACCCTCAACACCAGCGTCTTCAGTGCCAGCACATATACAACCGAGCCCTTGGTCTATGCGAACACCCTCACACGACCTCGACTTCAGCTCAGGCGGGGAGACACCTGGCACACCACAAGTAGACAGCGAAGCAGGCACACCCGACACCCAATTGGCGAGCAAGATGGGACGATTAGGTAATGGCGATGCAAAGGGCGGCCGGCGAGACAGCTGGTTCAAGCGAACCTTCATGTCAAGTCCAAGCCCCACCAAGGAGCCTCGCGACAAGGACATGTCGCAAAAGCATTACTCCAAGAAGGCTGAAAACCGCATAGTCAAGCGCCGGTCGGAGCGATCGCGGTCCAAGAAGCGCGCTGCTCTACCCGACGACGACGGTGACGACTCGGAAAATGAACGAGCACGCCCGCCAGTTCCTCCAAAGGAGGCGGGGCCCGTCCAGCAGACGTTCGCCATGACTGTGGGCGGTTTCCTCTCGTGGGTTGAAGCGCACCCCAACCTCCCGTCCGTACTATCGTACTACCTTCAACTCACCGTCAACATGTTCCTCGGTAGTCTCTTCATATACATTGTCTATTCTGCCTGGGCTGGCGTCATGACAGACGTCGACATTGAATCCTCAAAACACGCGTCCGAAGTCATGGTCGAAATTGCCGCTTGCGCCACAGAATACAATCGCAACCGCTGTCGACCGGATGAGGTTGTACCAGCTATGGAGAAGGCATGCGGTGTCTGGGAGACGTGCATGAACCGCGATCCGAAAAAGGTTGCACGCGCAAGCGTAACGGCGAAGACCTTCGCGATGATCTTCAACTCTTTCGTAGAAGAGTTCAGCTACAAGTCCATGGTATGTTGCCTTCTTTGTTTTGTTGTCAATGTGTGGACAGACTTGCACACCAACGACATAAGGACGAACAGGCGTGCATGCTTGAGCACAAGCTGTATGCACAGTTTTACGACTATGCGCAGCGCAGCAGAGCCCAAGCCCAAGCCCAAGCCCCAAATCCCCAATATACCCATAGCTACAAATTCGAAGACTGGCTTCAAGCTCCAACAGACTACATAGGCATCATTTGGCTGACCAAATCCTCTCCTAGATCTTCACAGCCATCGTCATTTTCGGCGGCTTCAACCTCTCCAACTGGGCTTTCGGCCTGCTCCGCTCGCAACAACAACAACAACAACAGCAGACGCAAACACACCATCAACAACAGCAACGACAACAACAACAACCACCCAACGATTTCGTCCCACAAACCCCACACAGAGTAACCAGCAACGGTTACATACAAAACCACGAGAACTTCCCTCCACCAAGTGGCAACTACCAGCAAAACTACCAGCAAAATTGGCAGCAATTACCACCGTACCAGCAACAACACACGCCGTATCAGAGTCATACACCATATTCGCAGAGGTACATTGAAGCGCCGCCACTGCTTCATGCGCATACCATGCCTGCGCTACCCAGCACGGCACAAGAAGGAGCGCCAGTGCTGGAGAGCGGGAAGACACCACGGAAACGGGGACTGTTCCGGTAACTGCTCTTGGCCATTACTGTTTCCTTGGACTTTTTTATGTTCGTCTGGATAACCGGATTGCTTCAATTTGAATTCAATTTCTCAGGGTTGTCGTAGGGTAGGCCTCGGTTTGGGTTTGGGGTCGCGTTGGGTAGCGTAAGCGTGGCTAAGCTGGTGTAGCAATTCATGTCACGATTTTTTTAAACATCTTCCATTGCTTTCGCGTGTGCTTTTTTTTCAATTCTTGGTCTTGCCTATCCAGCATGCCTTTCTCAATACCCCGTCCTCTACTTCCAGAACATCACAGTTGACTTCTGTGCGAGTATTTTATTGCACGAATTAAATTACTAATTTCCTTATCACAAGAAGCGCACCTAAGCCTCCGACCTGGATATCAAATGGCTAATCATCTACTTATGAACAACCAAAACGCCCGATTCATGGATCTCGTATCGATCTACACACGTATAATCGAACCTTAGGCAGCAACCTCGGTCTTGCTCTCCTCCTTGCCACTCTCCTCGTACTTCTCCCAGTTGGCCAGAATGTTGCCAATCTTGGGTGAGTTGGTAAGCTTGTACACATCCTCAAAGTACTCCTTGGTCAACGCAAATGGCTTGGCAGTCACGTTGGGAATGTATTTCCCGACCAGCTTGCTTGGATCAATGGATGTCTTGTGGATCTTCTTCAGAAGGAAAGACCTGAAAGGCTTGACTCCAGAACGCAAGAAGGTGGAGTGGAAGGGTACGTCGATACCCTTGAGCGGGATGGTAGCGAAGCCGCGCTGTAGGTCCAACGGCTTGGGCTTGGCCTCTGTCTGCTCAGCACAGCCCTTGATGATTTCGACTAGGTGATTCTTGACTTCCTCTAGTGACAGGGTCTGCATAAGCGCCTGAATGTCGATCTTTTGTTGCTTGAGGTAATTGGTCACGCCAGTAAGGCAGTCGAGAGCGCGGAGGTCACCAGCAGCAACGTACTGCATGTTGGCGATGTTGTAGTTGACAATCTCCAGAAGCCATCCGGTTGTCTCGGCAATGTTCTCAACCACGTATTGAAGTGCCTGCTCATTGAAGGTCTTGGAGATCCTGCTGGGGTTGACAGCACACATGGAGTAGTTCGAACGACCAGTCTCGTCACGCTCGACAGCGACCTGCATCGTAAGACCACGGTAGAACACGACCGAAACTAGACTCTCGATAGGCATGACCTCAGCCATGGCCGCAAGAGCAGAGTATTCACCAAGAGAGTGTCCGGCGAATGTGCTCTCGACTTGGATCAGACCCTTGGCGCGCATGTCTTCGAAAGACGCCTTCTCCATGAGCGTCAGTGCAGGCTGTGTGAACTGAGTGGCTGACAGCAGACCAGTTGGTGACCGGTAAGTGTACGATGTGGTGTTTTCGTCAATCTCCTTGAAAATCTTCTCGGATTTGATGGAGCCATCCGCAGCAACAGTCTCGAAAGTCATGGACATGTAGTTCTGTCGAATAGCCTTGCCGACTGGACCACCGAAATGGATGGTGAGCTCCTTCGGGTTGTTCTTCACGATGTTGGTAATAGCAAAGCCCGTGGTGAATTAGCAGGTGTACAATGAAGGTGATGCGGTTCAGACTTACCATAGTTGTCCATGAAGTGCTTGTCGGCACGGTCCCAGACCTCCTTGGCAACAGGACTGCTGTTGTAAAGCTCCATACCCATGCCTTGCTCTTGCGAACCTTGTCCAGTGAAGACGTACGAGGTAGTGGGTTGCTCAACCTCAGCCTCACCGAGAAGGACCTTGTCTTCGGTCTCCTGGTTGCTGACCTCAATCTTGATGATCTTACGACCAGACACCATGCCGACATGTTGAAGCTTAACATCAAGCATGTCGTCAGGAAGCACCATGCCGACAAGGTTGACGTGGTAGCTTCTGACACGACCAACATTGTTCTCAGCGGCCCATGTCTCGACCAAACTTCGCACAGCTGCGCTAGAGTACATGCCGTGGGTAATTGTACCAGGCAGGTTGGCGTAGCTAGCAAAGACACGAGAGACGTGAATGGGGTTGTAGTCGCCGGAGACGCGAGCGTAGTTTTCGTTTGAGGCAGGTGCTTTGAGCTTGAGAGGGTTTTTGCCATGTAGCGGGATAGCATTGTCAAAAAGCACCGGCTGATCGACCGCAGCACCGTTGCGCTCCAAGTAGTCGAGGACAGGGTTGCCATATGCGGTGCCAGATCGATAGTCAACGGAGGCAATCTGGATAACCTCCTTGGTTGGGAGCTCAAGCAAGACCTCTCCCTGAGTCTCAATGTCTGAAAAGACTGTCTTGTTCTTGTATCGGACGACGCTCTCAAGCTTGAAGAGCAATGTCTTGTTCAGCAGGTCGATCTCAGGCTCTTCGAAGTTGAACCACTCCTTTGACCGCAGGATCGCGACATCCTTGCTGGTAGCCAAGTTGAGCTGAATAGGCTTCTCGACTTTCCTCTGGAACGTATTCTCGAAGTCGTCGTACGCACCGCGGTAGAGAAACTGGCTGGTAACTTCCATTACCGGCTTACCGTCGCGAGTGATAGTGCCGCAGATTTCAACCATCTTACCAGAATCTTGGTTAATGACAGCGTTGATCTGTGCAGTGGTGTCAAGAACATCGCCCTTTTTCAAAGGCTCAGCGCCAGAGATCATGCGGAATCCATTGGAGAGATGGACCAACTTGAGGAGGTCACCGTCGATCGCACGAGGGAAAATCGGCTTGGTAATAGCCTTCCAACCGACAACGATAGCGAAGTCCATGGGGGCATAAACTTCCTTGCCAGGTCGGTCAACAAAGGCTTCGCCCGTGTTACCAACAGCGTGGACAAAGTCATTGATGGCTTCACTTGTGACGGTAGCGCGGCCACCATCGAAGCTTGATGTGACAGACGCACCGAATGGGCACTCCTCATCTCCAAACCAGATTTTGTAGTAGAATTCCTTGATCCTGTCGTTTCGGGCGTCCATGACCTCATGGATAGGCGCATAACCTACGTCAGGACGGTAGGTGAAGCGGAAAGGCAACGCGACAGCTTGCTTGAGGGCGTTACGCTCCTCGTAAATGTTGAGCAGAATCTCGTTGTCTTTTGTGAGGCTGACATCAACAGTCTTGATCAATTTGCCGCCATGGTGTAGCTCTTTGACGATGATTGCAGTCTTGGCAGGCTCGTTGGGGTTTTGGATCTCGACGACCATACCAGGTGTGGGAGCGAATACCCTAGACGTGGGGTTGGTCTGGAAACGCTGGCCCTGCACGAAGATGTCTGCAGTAAAGAAAGCGTGTCTCCATGAGTAGCTAGTACCTGCCAGGAGCTGTAGCCATGAGTGTGCCTCCGGCATTGTAGTGTTGGGGGCAGCGGATAGGCGGTAGATGACCTTGTTCTCAAGCTCCGACACAGTAAGGCCATCAACCTCCAAACCTTGTGGTGGTGCTAGTAGGTTACTACCAAAGTACTCTATGACAGGAACCTTAGACTCGTCATCACCGTAAATGTCGCGCAAAAGGTACTTGATGTGACCCTGGTGAACACCGTCTAGGATCTCCTTAATAGGCTCGTCGACCTTGGTGGAGTATTTGACGGCCATGGGTCCTTGAAGAATACAAGTCCTACCAACGTCCTGGTCAACAACAGCATCGAGATCTTCAGATTGCCACAGTGAATCCTTCTTGAAAAAGAATTCAAATGTCTCGTCGAGAACGGGGACGAATGGAACAGGCTTCTGTCCACGACGTTGGCAGAGCAGTAAGAAGTGCTGCACATCTTGGGCGCTAATAAGCTGCTGGTCGGCGTCGGGGTAAGCCTTGAAGACCTTCTCAAGCATTGGGAAGGGGTCGTTGAGCTCATCATAGTTCTGAATCAGTGACTCGCTGCTAGCTTTGCTGAAACGCTCCTCCAGTCGGCGGATGAAGTCACCGGTCAAGCGCTTCAAGCTCTGGTCGATCCAGCGGGACTGGTGCTTGACATACATGAGGTCTACCATGCGTTGAACAACCTCAGCATAGGTCATGTCTTCTAGGTCGACCGACTCCCCCTTCTTGTTCTTGCCGAACCAGACTTTCTGGAAGTCCTTGTTCAGCTTCTCAATGATGTATTCGCGCATCTTCTTCAATTCGGGGACACGCTTGGCCTTGTCAAGACTAAAGATCTTCTGGTCCATCTCGTGCCAGAAGATAACACCACGTGTAGCGAGCTTGTGGATGGGCTCACCCATCTCGGAGCGAACAGTGATTACACCTCCAGCTGGGCCCTTGTAGGTCTTCTCCCATTCACTGTCATCGAGACCGGGGGCGTCAACGATAGCCTGCTTGGCCATCTTTGATGTCTTTGCTTCCTTGGCTGTCATAACGCGACTGCCGAACAAGCATCCATCGTATGGCATGGGCGGGTAGCCAAATTTGGTCGACCATGATCCGGTAAGGTATGGGTATGTGTCTTCCGCACCACCAAAACCGGAACCTGCGACGAGAATCAGATTCTCGCACTTGCGCAGGCGGCTGTACATCTGCAGAATAGGCTGATGGAAGTCTTCGAAGGAGTGATGACCGCCACCACGACCACCAGTCCACTGGAGCAAGACTGGGAAGGTAGGGTTCGCCTTGGCGATGTTGATGGTCTGCTGGATAGCCTCGACGGAACCAGGCTTAAAGGCAATGTGCTTGATGCCTAGGGTCTCGATGTACTCGTTGGCTACTTCAATAGATGGCACACCGGCACCGATGGTGAGACCTTCAATCGGAACGCCCTCAGCCCTGAGCTTGGCCAAAAGCGGAATTTGCCAGCCCATAGCGCGCGGGTTGACGTAGATGAGATTGACGGTGATACCACGACCAGCCGGGATCGCCTTCTCGACCTTGTTGATGGCAGCAGTCATAGTTTTCTCGTTGTAGTAGCCGCCACCAGCAAGTTCGATCTCGTAGCCGGCATTCATCGTCGCTGCGACAAAGTCCCATGGCACAGTGCAAGGTGTCATACCTGCGACCATGACCGGAGGCAAACCAAGCATGCGGCTCATCTTGGTGTCAACATAGGTCTGGCCTGTTGACGTTTTGACAAGACGAGGTCCGTGCTCCTTGACCCAGTCCACAGCGTACTTAACGGCGTGGTCGAAGTCACGGTCAAAGATCTCTGGCTTGTAGCCAACCTCGGCGTTTTGACCATCGATAGCACCCGCGAGGATGACGCGGACACCAGTTCCGTCCTTGTTACGGTTCGTGAGTACGCCAAGACCGGAGATACCGCCAGGGCCGAAGTCAAGTATGTGCGTAGCCTTAGGGAACACGGTTGCCTTCTCCCACTCCACCGAGTCAGCAGTGATCATGCTAACAAGGCGGGGGACGATGTTGTCGGTCTCGGTTTCGCGAATGTCTTGGCCTGTATGTGTGTCGTACATGGGAATGCCAAGATCTGCGGTGGAGATCTTGATCGCCTTGAGATCATCCTCAAGCTGCTTGGTCGCATCTACCAGATAGGGGCTGTGGAATGGGGCAGTGATGGGAAGGAAGCGATTGACAAAGCGTACTTTTCGCTCAGTGAAGGGTATCCTGGTCTGGTCCAAGCCAGTCGGAGCCTTGACCTTGCGCAGACGGAGATTGAGACCATACAGAGAGATTGGTGGACCTGTAACTACAAAGTTGCGCGCGCTATTGACGAGAGAGATGGCAATGTGTCGGTCTTGGGGTAAATGGGCATTGGTTGCGTCAATGTGGTCCTGGACCGCCTTTCTTGAGAGGTCACGGATGGAAAGCATGGGCGTGGGTACACCCTCGCCATTGTCGTCCGAGTCTTGCAAGACCGTAGGTGCCAGTGAGGTTCTAGGGAAGGCTTGCTGACTTCGCGCACCAATCCAGAAGAGGATCTCAATGGCTTTCTTGGCAGATCGCTCAAAGGTCTCCCAGTTCTTGGATTCGGCGATAGCAGCGGCTGTAACGACGCCCTGCGAGTGACCGGTCACACCAGACAAGCGACTGCGTACGTGTCCGGGATGGCTGCCGAGCACTCTGCACGTTACAACATAGTGTGCAAGCTGAGTCAACCCAATCAAGGGCAAACTGACGGGTGCCGAAACCAGGTAGTCGGTATCGGGCTGCGAGTCCCGGTTGTTGAGCCATCGCATGACATCGAGGCCCTTGGAGTAGAGCTTCTCAGCGCGCGGGTCACGCGACAAGACGAGGAGATGTTGTGCCTCGGCGGCAACGAAATCCTCGACGAAGGAGGGGTAGGTGTTGTAGATCTCGCGGAGTTCATCGAAGTACTCCTCGATGTTGCCCTGGCCGCCCAGCACAGCGTATATGAAGGCATTCTCGTCGGAGGCTTCGCGGAAGAGGGCCGATTCGTGGTGCTTGATAGGCCTCTCGACTGCGGCACGGGCAGCGTAGTATGACCGCACAGTGACTAGCTTCTTCTCGGTGATGCCTGGCAGTGACGCAGCCAGCGCATGCACCTCGTTGCCTCGGAGGAAGGCACGCTCGAATTCGGTAAGAACGAGCTTGAGCACCTCCTCGAAAGAGTCGGGATCCTCCCCCTCCTCGACCTCTTTCGCGACAAAGCCAAGGTATCGCGCCACCAGCTCCGCCACTGATGACGGCTCATCGTCTAGGGCAAGCTCGTCGGTTGGCTCTGGAAGCGTCGACTTGAACGTGTCCCTCAGTTGTTGTGCATTGAAGTGGAGAGCGGTGGGGATGAGGAGGGTGTATTCGAGCGAGCCGTGGGAGAGGATGAGCGGGCGCAGGTTTGCCGCTGAGCGGGGCGTGGAGATGCCCGTCTGCTGGCCGGAACCGTACATGGTGTGGGTGTGGGGTGCGTGTGCGTGTGCGTGTGCGTGTGCGTGTGCGTGTGCGTGTGCGATTACTGGTAGTGCTGTGCGACTTGGTAAGCTGAGGGTTCTGGGCAGTTGGAAGTGAGTGGCGAGCAACGGAAGGCGCATACCTCGGACAGACGATAGATGTGGAAGGAACGACGTGGGCAGGAAGGAGCGTCTGAGGAGTTGTGAGCTCTCGCCTGGTGTCTCGTCCTGGTGGGGAAGGCGCCACCAACGCAGTGCAACGAGCGAAACACGCCTGGAGAACAGGTGTCTGCAGTTGCTCTGCGCGCAAGAAGAACTCAATGCATACCTCTTCGGTCAGACAGAAGCTAATCTGGCCGACGTGCTCGGGATCTGGCCCGTAGTACTAGTAACCGGTGTAGCAGCTCCCTTGCTGTGTGCGGTGCGGTGAGGTACGGTGTGCGAGGGGGCGTAGAGAGAATACCGCAGGCAGCAGGATTGCAACGGGGGGGGGGGGGGGGGGGGGGGGGGGGGGGGGGGGGGGGGGGGGGGGGGGGGGGGGGAGGTGAGGAATGAGTCGGAAGCGGTGCGCTGGCGTGGTTGTGTTCGCGCCGAGCTGGTCGACTTTTTCGACGAGGAGCTCAGATTTGGCCCGCATACCATGGGTCGCTAGCGCGGGCAGGGGCCTGCGGTGTGTTCCTACAGCGTACACAAATGAATGCTGGGGCAGAGCCACTCAACAACTCGGATGACGATACGCCTGCCCGGCTCCACGCAGCTGTTGAGGACACGGTGGTCCGAGGCATCGTCCTCCAATTGAGCCACTCATCCGCTCGCAAGTCCAACCAGAGTCGCCTGTCATTCCTGGTGGCTGCCTTTGCACCGCTCGCAAGCCCGCCTCTTCCAGGCGAGCTTAGTTCGCTGAGCACCGGCCAAAGCAGTAACGAGCTGCAGTTGCAGGGGGCTGGAATTTTAGTACCGCCAGCCCGCGGCGGGAGAATTCCTCAACGCCCGGCCATATCAACGCAAGCCGCTCTGCTGTCCAACAAGAGATCAACAGCCAATGCGTTGGGTCTCTTCTTCCTGGAACACCCGTTCCCCAATCCTCTTCCTGTGAGAAGAAAAAAACACGCAAACCGTTCGCGGGGACACAGCTCACCCCTCCCGGACCCTTGAATCGCCTCTGGTGTTCTCACCGCACTATTCACAACCCACCCACCTAATAGCGCGCCTTCTTCCTGGCACTTCCCTCCTCCTGAGACCCACGATACCCTTCTTCTATTTTGTAATAGAGATACCCCTTGAGCTCCGTCGAGTCTCAACCCACCCTCCTTTCCTCCAATTGCTCCCTCCATTACCTCATCATGCGTCCCGAGGTCGAGCAGGAGCTTTCGCACACGCTGCTCATTGAGCTGCTCGCATACCAATTTGCCTCGCCTGTGAGGTGGATTGAGACGCAGGATGTCGTCCTCGGCGAGAAGACGACGGAGCGCATCGTCGAAATCGGCCCCGCGGACACGCTCGGTGTCATGGCGAAGCGCACACTCGCCAGCAAGTACGAAGGACACGATGCGGCGCGGTCGCTGCAGCGTCAGATTCTGTGCTACAACAAGGACGCCAAGGACATCTACTACGACGTAGACCCAGTAGAGGAGGAACCAGAGGCTCCAGCTGCGAGTAGTGGCGGTGCTTCATCAGCGCCCTCTGCACCAGCAGCTTCAGCACCTGCCGCCGCTGCTGCTGCACCACCTCCTTCGAGTGCTGGCCCTGCAGCCCAGGTGCCAGATGCGCCAGTCACAGCTACCGACATTGTCCGGACACTGGTGGCTCAGAAGCTGAAGAAGCCGCTCATGGACATTCCGCTGAGCAAGGCCATCAAGGATTTAGTCGGAGGTGAGTCACCTGCACATGTGCAGTAAACCGCTAACTAGCAACTTCACAGGCAAGTCTACCCTCCAGAACGAGATCCTCGGAGACTTGGGCAAGGAGTTTGGCTCGACTCCCGAAAAGCCCGAAGATACCCCTCTCGACGAGCTCGGTGCTTCGATGCAGGCTACCTTCAATGGTCAGCTTGGAAAGCAATCGTCCTCCCTCATTGCCCGCATGGTGTCGTCCAAGATGCCTGGTGGCTTCAATATCACAGCTGTGCGAAAACACCTCGAGACAAGATGGGGACTGGCGCAGGGACGACAAGACGGAGTTTTACTGCTCGCCATCACCAACGAGCCAGCCGCTCGTCTCGGCTCAGAAGCCGACGGCAAGGCGTTTTTGGATGATCAGGCGAACAAGTACGCGGGTATTGCTGGAATCAGCTTGTCCGCTCCTACAGCTGGCGGCGACGCTGGTGGTTCTGGTGGTGGCATGATGATGGACCCCGCGGCCATCGACGCGCTTACCAAGGACCAACGCCAACTCTTCAAGCAGCAGCTTGAGCTCTTCGCCCGATACCTCAAGATCGATCTTCGTGCGGGTGACAAGTCCTTCGTCGACTCGCAAAAGGCGCAGTCTGCGCTCCAGGCCCAGCTTGACCTCTGGACCACCGAGCACGGCGAGTTCTACGCTTCCGGCATTGAGCCCCAATTCACCCCACTAAAGGCACGCGTCTACGACTCATCATGGAACTGGGCACGTCAGGACGCTCTCACCATGTACTACGACATCATCTTTGGCAAGCTCAAGGCTGTTGATCGTGAGATTGTCAGTCGTTGCATCGCCATCATGAACCGCTCAAACCCTCTCCTTCTTGACTTCATGCAGTACCACATGGACCACTGCCCTACTGAGCGTGGTGAGACATACGAGCTTGCAAAAGAGCTCGGCCAACAGCTCATCGACAACTGCAAGGAGGTACTGAATGAGGCTCCAGTCTATAAGGATGTCGCAGTACCCACCGCGCCACACCTGGAGATTGATGCTAGGGGCAACATGAACTACAAGGAAGCCCCAAGAGCGAGCGTTCGCAAGCTGGAGCACTATGTGCGCGAGATGGCTGAGGGTGGAAAGCTGTCAGAGTACGGCAACCGCACCAAGGTTCAGAATGACCTGCAGAGAATCTACAAGCTCATCAAGCAGCAACACAAGCTTTCCAAGTCATCGCAACTCCAAATCAAGAGCCTCTACAGCAACGTCATTCGTTCCTTGTCAATGAACGAGGGCCAGATTATGCCCCACGAGAACGTCAAGGCTATTGGAGGCAAGAGGGGCCGTAATAGTCGCGTCAATGCGACTGCCAAGCAGGGCAAGGTTGAGACAATTCCATTCCTACATTTGAAGAGAAAGGACGACCATGGCTGGGAATACAGTAAGAAGCTGACCGGCGTTTACCTCGATTGCCTGGAGGAGGCTGCCAAGGCTGGCGTCACTTTCCAGGGCAAGTACGCTCTTATGACCGGCGCTGGTGCCGGCTCTATCGGTGCGCAAGTCCTTCAAGGCCTCATTAGTGGCGGCGCCAAGGTTGTCGTCACAACTTCCAGGTTCTCTCGTGAAGTTACCGAGTACTACCAATCCATGTACTCGCGGTATGGCGCTCGTGGGTCTCAGCTCATTGTTGTACCCTTCAACCAGGGCAGCAACCAGGACGTTGAGGCTTTGGTTGACTACATTTTCGATACCAAGAAGGGCCTTGGTTGGGATCTCGACCTCATCGTTCCCTTTGCCGCCATTCCGGAGAACGGTCGCGAGATCGACAGCATCGACTCCAAGTCGGAGCTCGCTCACCGTATCATGTTGACCAATCTCCTGCGCATGCTTGGAGCTATTAAGAAGCAAAAGCAGGCCTACGGCTACGAAACCCGTCCAGCACAAGTCATCTTACCATTATCACCCAACCACGGAACCTTCGGTAACGATGGTCTCTACTCAGAGTCCAAGATATCACTTGAGACTCTCTTCTCAAGGTGGCACTCAGAGAGCTGGGGTAACTACCTCACCATCTGCGGTGCTGTCATCGGTTGGACTCGTGGTACTGGTCTGATGGGCGGCAATAACATCGTCGCTGAGGGCGTCGAGAAGTACGGTGTACGCACCTTCTCTCAGCAGGAGATGGCCTTCAACTTGCTTGGTCTGATGGCACCACCGATTGTCAACCTCTGCCAGGTTGAGCCGGTGTGGGCAGATCTCAACGGTGGCTTCCAGTACATTCCAAACCTGAAAGACCTCACGACCGACCTGCGCAAAGAACTTACCGAGACGAGTGACATCCGTAGGGCTGTCATCAAGGAGAATGCTATTGAGAACAAGGTTGTCAACGGCGAGGCGAGCGAGGCCCTGTACAAGAAGGCCACCATCGACCCACGAGCAAACATGAAGTTCGATTTCCCTAAGCTACCCGACTGGGATACAGAGGTTAAGCCTCTTAACGACAACCTGAAGGGTATGGTTGATCTCGAGAAGGTTGTCGTCGTCACCGGCTTCTCTGAGGTGGGACCATGGGGTAACTCTAGGACACGCTGGGAGATGGAAGCGTACGGCGAGTTCTCCATCGAAGGATGCGTTGAGATGGCTTGGATCATGGGTCTGATCAAGAACCACAACGGTCCTCTCAAGGGCAAGAGCTACTCCGGATGGGTTGATGCTAAGACTAATGAGCCAATCGACGACAAGGATGTTAAGCCCAAGTATGAAAAGTACATCCTTGAGCACGCTGGTATCCGTCTAATCGAGCCCGAGCTCTTCAACGGCTACGATCCCAAGAAGAAGCAACTTATACAGGAGATCCAGATCGAGGAGGATCTCGATCCATTCGAGGCTTCCAAGGAGCTTGCGGAGGAGTTTAAGAAGGAGCATGGCGACAAGGTTGAGATCTTCGCGATTGAAGACTCGAGTGAGTACACTGTTCGCATGAAAAAGGGCGCTACGCTCCTTCTTCCTAAGGCACTACGTTTTGACCGTCTCGTTGCCGGCCAGATCCCGACTGGCTGGGATGCCAAGAAGTACGGTGTGCCCGACGACATCATCTCTCAAGTCGACCCTGTAACATTATTCGTGCTCGTGTGCACTGCAGAGTGTCTGCTTGCCAGTGGTATTACCGATCCCTACGAGTTCTACCAATATGTCCACCTGTCTCAGGTCGGTAACTGCGTCGGTTCCGGCATGGGCGGTACTACCGCCCTTCGAGGAATGTACAAAGACCGATTCATGGACAAGCCAGTTCAGAAGGATATCTTGCAGGAATCTTTTATCAATACTATGAGCGCTTGGGTCAACATGTTGCTACTCTCGTCTACCGGACCAATCAAGACTCCTGTCGGTGCCTGTGCTACCGCTGTTGAGTCTCTTGATATCGGCTACGACACTATTGTCGAAGGAAAGGCTCGCGTCTGCTTTGTTGGTGGTTTCGATGACTTCCAAGAGGAAGGCTCGTACGAATTCGCCAACATGAAAGCCACCAGCAATGCTGAAGACGAGTTCGCTCACGGACGTACCCCCAAGGAAATGTCGCGTCCTACCACAACGACCAGGAATGGTTTCATGGAATCGCAGGGTTGCGGTATGCAAGTCATCATGGACGCCAAGCTCGCTCTCGACATGGGAGTTCCCATCTACGGTATCCTTGGTTTCACTGCTACAGCGACCGACAAGATTGGTCGCTCAGTTCCTGCGCCAGGTAAGGGTGTGTTGACAACTGCGCGAGAGAACCCGACCAAGTTCCCATCTCCTCTCCTCGACGTCAAGTACAGGAGGCGACAGATGGACCTTAGACGCAAACAGATCAAGCAGTGGCAAGAGTCGGAAATACTGTATCTTCAGGAGGAAGTTAAGGCGATGAAGGATGCGACTGGCGAGAATTTCGACGAGGCCAGTTATCTGGAGGAACGTGCTTCCAACATCGAGATGGAAGCCAAGCGACAGGAGAAGGATGCGCTCAACAGTCTAGGCAACAGCTTTTGGAAGCAGGACTCCCGCATTGCTCCTCTTCGTGGCGCACTTGCTACTTGGGGTCTTACGATTGATGATCTCAATGTCGCGTCTTTCCACGGTACCTCTACTGTCGCCAACGACAAGAATGAGTCTGACGTTGTCAACCACCAAATGCGCCACCTTGGCCGCAAGAAGGGCAATGCGCTGCTTGGTATCTGGCAAAAGTATCTCACTGGTCACCCCAAGGGTGCTGCCGGTGCTTGGATGTTCAATGGCGGCTTACAGGTACTGAATAGTGGTCTCGTACCCGGCAACCGCAACGCCGACAACGTCGACAAGGTCATGGAGCAGTATGACTACCTTGTTTATCCATCGCAAACCATTCAGACCGATGGTGTCAAGGCCTTCTCCGTCACTTCATTTGGTTTTGGACAGAAGGGATCCCAAGCGATCGGTATCCATCCTAGGTACCTCTTCGCCGCGCTTGAGCACAACGAATTTGCCGCCTACAAGCAGAAGGTTGAAGCTCGCCAAAAGAAGGCCTACCGATACTTCCACGATGGCCTCATCAACAACACTATGTTCCGCGCCAAGGACAATGCGCCATATGAAGATGCGAAGATGCAGGAGGTTTTCCTCAACCCTCAAGCGCGTGTCACCATGGACAAGAAGACTTCGACTTATAGCTATGCGAAGACACCTGCTCCCGATAAGGACAAGAAAGCGCAGGAGACGATGAAGATGGTGGAGCAGCTCACGGAAGCCACTGCTTCCGCCGACAGCAAGGTTGGCGTGGATGTTGAGAGTCTCAGTGCGTTGAACATCGAAAACGAGACCTTCATCGAGCGCAACTTCACCGAGAAGGAGATTGCGTACTGCCAAAAGGCACCGAACCCTCAGGCAAGCTTCACTGGAAAGTGGTCAGCCAAGGAGGCTGTCTTCAAGTCTCTTGGTGTCAAGGGTCAAGGCGCCGGTGCTTCGCTGAAGGACATTGAGATCGTCAACGACGAGTCGGGCGCGCCAACTGTTCAGGTTTGTTCATTCGAACACAAATTCCAAAAAGCACATACTAACATCCACACAGCTCTACGGCCAAGCTCACGAAGAAGCCAAGCGCGTCGGTGTTAAGAACATCAACATCAGCATCAGCCACTCGGACGACCAGGCTGTTTCGGTTGCGATCGCGCAATTTTGAACATACAAGGGGGACAGCGATGTGTTCACATTCACGACAATAGATGCATGGTAGTTTAGTTGGGCAAGAGAAGGAACACTATTCCTTTTAGTGTTCTGGTCTCAGGCGCATAGATTAGATGTGTCCTTGACTCGTAAAGATTTATGTATTGTAATGCAAAAAAAAAAACCACGTTCAAAAGAATACCTATCGCATTGCGTGCTCTGTACGGATATTGCGCTTGAAGCTGTATCGCTCATCATTTTTTCTTCTTCTTCCACGTGGACGCTCTCCATCGTTATCTTCACGACTCGAGGAAAGCGAGATAAGCTCAACAAATAAGCCCCGCTCCGTACCGCACAAAAGGGAAACCGATATCTTGTTGAGTGAGGGCTTCCGTGTTGCATCAGTAGATAAGACGTCCCCCGACCCCACTGTTAGCCGTTTACCACGGTTCGTCATGCAGTTGAGGCTGACCTGCAGCAGGTTAGCTGCATAGCTTGCATGTTGTTGAGCGCGGGTTCTGGGTTGGAAAAGTTGTTGGGGAAATGTGGGGACGCAGGCTTTTGGGGTGGGTGGTGTCTGTATTGGAAGGGGACATCCCGGTTGATAGTTTGAGATGGGGATTGGTACACTTGAGTAAACAATTTTTAATTTTTTTTTTCCCCCCATCTTTTTCACATTGCAGACTCGAGTGAAAGATGGGGAAAAACCAATTCTAGCTAACGGGTCATTGGTGAAGTCCTACATATACTAGTCATGATAGGGTATGTACTTACGACATCCGACTTGTCACTACCATACTCCATGGGCTGGTGGAGTTCCTCGCGATCCCATTCGGCATAACAGTATGAGATGACGACCTTGTTTTCCGAGTTACGAGGCCATTTGTTTGGAGCCGTACCAGCCAGGACTCGCCAAACGTGTCAGCGACACCTTGATCGTTTTGACCAGGGTCTGCATCAGTCTCATCGAGATACTCGGCCCAGCTGGCAGCTTTGGTACCATTGTTAAAACGAGGAATAGGTGTACTGCGGGAAAAGGCATTGTCTGGACTCGGCTTTGGCTTGGACCACAACTGTGCTTGTGAGGTCTGCGCCTTGTAAGAGGACATAGAATAATAGCGAGCTAGAAACCAGTGAGGTGAGAGTGAAGGTAAAAGTGAGAGCACGTGATGATATAGCTCCACACAAGGACGGGAGAAATAGACGGAACTTGTATGTTATAGTGGCGACTGCACAGGCTGATTTTTTTGGTTCAAATCGCTGCTACCCGTTGCTACTCTCAGTACTCGAAATGGGGGGGAATGGTAAAAAAAGTTGCCAACAGCTCAGCTGTTCTTTTCAAATTCGAGTCCAAGTCTCTTTTGGTTTACAGTCGTCGAGCTCTTTCTCGTTGAACGCATTAGTAGTCATCATATGTACAAATGTCCACCTACTATTTCTTCAAATATCGGAAGCAGAGATAGGCATTTAGTCTAATTGCATCGTTCCTAGGAGATGTGAAACAGGGCACGACGATGAATTAGACTTGAGATCAAAGCGAAGTACACCCATCGATCTGCTGTTGAATGCCACCATATCCCGGATCACACAAGGCGCCATTAGGTTCAGAGTCGGCTCTTCATCGGTGGAGCCTTGCAACTATTACGAATAAGAGCGCTTTACTTAGATTGGGAATAATTAAGGTTCCCGCACTGCACTGACGCGGTACGACCCTGCTCACCCAATACGTTATCCAGAAGATCCGCGGAAATTATACTGGTTTGTCATGTCGGTCCTTGGGACATTGACAGACTTTAGATTTACCGACGGGTCGATCGCGAGATGCTGCCGTATTCGTAAGACAGAGTTTGCAAATTCAATTTCGCGGTTCTTTCTTGGCGGGGAAATGTTAATTTGTGACTTGATTCGTAAGATGACGGTGACGTCGGCGGCGCCAAGAACGCTCGCAGCTCATTTTATGGGTCTTGAAGTCAAGTTGGTGATGGATTGTTATCATCCTGACGCAAATGAGGGGAGTGAGAAGGGATCTCAGCTTCTAGGTAAGCGCGGAGGTGTCGAATGTTGACGTGTGTTGCCACAGCCTGATGAGCCTGACCCGCTGTCAAAATAAGGGTGATGCTGGCTTGCAACGATGATGCTTGAGTAGCCGAATTTGAGGGAACGTGTACGGCTATTTTTACCGCAGTAGGGTGTTCGCCGGACATGGTGTTTGCGAATATGAAACAATCGTGGGGTCGTCGGGCAGGGCAGCCTGGGCTAGATGTGGAATCTGGTCTGATAGTTGTCCAAAGTCCCAGCGCGTGGGTGTTTGTCAACACGGTGTTGAAGAGACTAGACGCGTCTTGGTCGCGTTTTTCAGGACGCCGCAGCCAAATGGGTTTTGGGCGTCTCACAGGGCTGGTGTAGCGCCGATCCTACATAGTACAGCAATTTCGCGGACAGCCGGGAGATGATCATCGCCAGCGTACAACGGCAGGCGGCTGATGAGGGGCAATCTGCTTACCTCGTGGCACCGATGCAATCGATTAGGTCCAGCCCTGGCTATTAATTTCGGTACATGGGTTGAAGCTTGCAGGAGAGCTGTTAATAATATGTAGAACAACTCAGACTGACCGTGGGTACTGCATTTGCGAGAAGACGATGCGTTATCTGCAGTGAGGCCAGCATTCACGGATACGCAGCAAAGTCAGGTAATGTTAGTTGTTCGCTCCCGATGAAGGAATCGGCCATGTGTCGGCATTTGGTCCGCGTGGTGCATGTGAAGAAAACGCCGACTCTAATAGGAGGCAATCAACCGTTAACGTTCCGAGCAGAAGGGGAGGCGTGGCCGCTCGGATCCGCAGACAGGGGCGGTGGGACGGTAGAAAAGATGGCCACACGGGAGATGACACGAGAGTCGGACCAGGTCTACGGATAGGATGAGGCCGGGCTTGTTATCGCGACAATACAAGACCAGGTGAGTTGTCGTGCTCGAGAGTCGATCAGGAGGAGTCGTCGAGCATGGTTGTGCTCTGAGGGTAGTAGGTGTACATGGAAAGGGGAGGTATGACAGCAGCAGGCGGTTAGGCCAGGGGGAGGCGGAGAAAGGCCACCGGGACCATGACTAGGCGGCTGGGTGATTCGCTCGCTTCATTGTGCGTCCCGAGGCTAGCGGCTTCAGGTACGCGATGGGCGTTTGGTACTTTGGGGGTCGCGTCCCCGCATCGGCGCATGCTTTGGCTGCCCATGTGCGAGGCTGGCGATTGGACAGTGCATCTTGTGGGCGCTGCAGCGCTGACGGGCGTCGGGCGGAGAGCGCAAGCTGACGGTGTGTGGCGGCCAGAGGACAAAAGCAAGTCGGCGGAGGCTACATGGAGGACGCAGCGACGGACCAGCCCCTCCCGGCGCCTGCAAGGTACCACCCAGGGCAGGGCGCTGATTGGCTCGCGCGCCATGGCAGCACAATGTCCCTCGTCGTGTTCATGGTGCTTTTTGTCGCTGCGGCAGCTGGACATGGCGGGCCACGGGCGATGCGGAGGGCGTGCGGTGTGGTTTTGGAGTTTTGGAGCCCGTGGGGTGAGTGCGAGGTCGGTCGTGGAAAAAGGAAGCGGCGCCTCTGCGACGCGTCGGCGCAGGCAGGCGCGACGTGTGGCACGGAAGGCGCCCGTCTGGCGAGGCAGGAGCGACGGCACGCGCGAATGACCAAATGGCCGTTTGCATCGCGCTGCTGCGTCGTGCCTTGTCGGCCGCCTGCGCCCCCTGGGACGGCGCGGGTCTTGGGCGCAGCGGTGGCGGCGCAATCGTGGCCGTCAGACTCCAGCGGGCCCTGCTCTCTTCACCCTGCAGCGCCTGCACCGAGATGAGGCTAGTGGAATTCGATCCTGGGCCGTGCGCGCATGCTTGTCAGTTGTCACTCCCCCAGAGGCCCCAAAGAGCGCAAATCCTCGCCGACCCGCTGCTCCAAGCATCTCTTCGGTCGGGAGATCTGCTCTCTGCATTCCTTCCCTTCGCCACGCCAGCACTCCGCAGCGCGCGTGCATCCACTCCTTCACCTGTCGGCTCCTGCTGCACACGCTCCTTACCTTTTGCCGTCATCTATCGTTTTCTACTTTTTGGCCGCCAACCGAGCCGTCCAGAGACGCCTGCAAACGCTGCACACGTTCCTTTTCGCCCCGAGCACCCTCCTTTGCCTTTGGCCGAGACATTGCATTCCCCCGTGCCTAGGACGCCGCTTCGAAAAAGACTGCTCGCCATCGCCTGCTCTGTTGTTTTGGGCCCCGCTACATGTTCGCGTCTGCTCTTTCCTCCCTCCCCGAGTCGCCTTGCCCTCACCTTCCCCACGCACTGCTCGACTGCGCCTGCCCAGCCTGCACAGAGAAAGCCCCGTGAAAGCTTGGTTAGCGCGCACTTGTCGCTATAGTCTAGTCGAATCGCTGGTCACCAGTAAGATGATACCTCTCCTTGTCTCCGTTGCCAAGGCGCCCACCCGTTGCCTCTCGCAATGTCGCCTTCGAGTCTGTTTGCTAACAACTGCCAGGGCATCATGAACCGCTGGCTGAACAGGAAGAAGGACGGCGGCGAGGATGTGGCCGCTGCAAAAAAGACGAAGAAGGGCAAGAAGGGCCATGAGGAACCCAAGCCAGAGTTCGATCTCAGTGCCGTACTACCCAAAGCAGACGACTTCCGGACAAGTCTGATCATGCCTGGCCTATCCACCCGCTTCAGCATGTTGAAGGAGCAGGACGACCCAGACTCCAAGATTGGCAAGGCCAGCGACGACAGTGTGCTACAACCGAAACGCCAATCGCGCCTCCACGAGTTCGGCTTCGTCCCCGGTGGCCTCTCTGACATTGCTGAAGTTTCCTCCCTCAACGGCTCCATTCGACGGCCCTTCGCAAACGAGCGAACCAACTCCTTCGACAGCACCAGAGACGACGACGGTTCCGGTAGCGTCATGAGCAGAGCTAGACCTGGCGAGGGCAACGTCTTGTTTGGTGGACGGCAAAAGATCTACATGATCTCCAATAGTAATACCAAGGGCATCGGACGCACACTATACGACGACGACGTCAACATGTCAGCATACCAACGGCTCCGACAGGAGGAAAAGGACAGGATGAAGCTGCAGGCAGGGCATGACGAGGGCCAGCTTTCTGAGCCGTCTAGTCCTACAGAGCTCAGTCGTAAGAGGGAGACTTCGTCCTCCACCAACTCGGGCACGGTGAACACACGTACGTCCACGGCTGCGACATCGATAGCATCTCAAGGCACCAACTCGGTAACAGCATCTTCTCCTGCGCTTCCTCCTGCAGGTGCTCCCATGACATCCCCCGACCTAAGCAGGTCAACGACGAAACGGAGACTTTACGATCAGGGGCTGGATCAGCAAATCCAAGAGCAACAGTCGTCAGCCATGAACCGTCTCAACTCCATACAACGCGCACGTGCGCCAACGGGTCGATCAACACCACCAATCCCCATGTCTCAGGCGCGGTCTGCCACCAATCTCAGCGATCGCTTTGCCCGAGGACCCGGCTTCCGCTCAGACAGCCCAAACGCGCTCCAATACCCGGGCGTGAGCAGAAACAACTCCTCCGGTGCGTCGAGTCCTGTCCTTGCTCGTCCACTGTCGCCTGCTTTGGCGAGTCCCGTCATCAGTGACAGTGAGGAGGCACATACTCTCAATGCAGCACTGCAGCCCAATGATCGGGGCAAAGCTACCGCCATGGGAGCCTTTAATAAACCCAAGGCGGCTTTCAGCGAGGAGCAATACGCAGAGCGCTTGCGCCATATGCAACAAGACCGCGAAGGGCGCAGTACACCACCCACTCACAAGGTTGAAAAGTCACCGCCTCGCAAGCCCACTTTGAGAGAGCGTGCAGGACAGCAAATGCGAAGGCGAGCTGGAAGCGACGCAAATGAGCGGTTGAGCTCTGAGTCAACTGCCGAACCAAGTCAAGCAGCATCTGCTTTTTCCAGATTCCAAGCTGCCGCAAGCCAGATGAGGACCGCCGGCCCAGCGACATCGAGCTCACCACCAACCCAACGCCTTCCAGAACCCCCACATCAGCGCGCAGCATCTCCAGACAGTTGCAACAAGGCGACTTTCTTCACTTGTCCCGGTTCCAGTGATGGAGAGGAAGGAGCCCCCAAGCCGACGGTTCCTCGCCCGATAGAGTCGACCCGTCGATTTGATAACCTTCCCGTAGCCACTGGACCTGCACCCTCAATACTTGAGCATCCTGCTCTCCGCTCTCGGGCAACATCGGGGGAAGAGATTCCTCAGACTGGACCTACATCGTACAGCCCCACCCTGACTCAAGAAGCATCTCCTCGCCCAGAGGAGACGGTCAAGGTGGACGGTGCTGAGGTTGACTCTCCAACATTAGGTCCCAATAACGGCGGACTCAGTGGCATGATCCGGCAGCACCTCCGCAACATGAGCAACGTTTCTTCAAACTATGGTGAACCAGGACCACCAATGATGAGCCCACCCATGGGACTTGCCATCCATACCCAAGAGTTTGGCCTTCAACGCCGCCAGCCAGGATCCGAATCGGTCACCCCTGCGCCCTCGACCTACAGCCATTCTAACCCATGGGATTTGGATGACATCGACAACCCCTACCATGATGAAAATGGCAGGATGAACTCTGAGGATCCGGTCAACGGCCAGAATGTCACACCACTCATCGTGAGCGCTACTGACTCAAACTCTGCGGCCCCTTGGGACCTTACCCCGCGAAGAACTCATGAACGAATCGCTAGCAATGAGACAGAGGCCGACCACGAGGCTTTCCAGCGGGACCTCGCTCAGAGGCAGCGTTTGATACAGGAAAACCTGCGTGCCAAGGCTGAAGGCCGCTCAACAAGCCCAGCACCTGGCGGACCCTCTGGCGGACTGAAGACTGCTCTGAACATGCTTCGTGCAAAGACGAGCCGTGAATCGTTCGCCACAGTCGACGTTTCGAACAAATCGGTGAGGAAGCTTGCTCTTGGAGGAACTTCAGCGAATGTTAGCAGCACCTCGCTCGTCGGCCTTCAAGGCGATATGCCCCCACTGCCACCAAAGCAGTCTCGAGTACTGCAGCAAAGTGAGCAGGACGCACAACGGGAACTGGAGAATCGACAGCGATCAGCAACAGAAGGCAGTCGCACTGGTCGCCCGACAGGTAGATCTCCACAAGCATCGACCAGAAGTTCAACGCGAGAGCGCTCGAGCTCGGGAACATCATCAGGCCGCTCTCGAAGCCGCCCTGATCAGTACCGTGATGATTTGGACCAGGCTATGACAGAGGGGTCCCGTGGCGCGTATCCTCCCAACACAATACCATCACTTCCTGGTTACGTCGCTCATCCCACGCCTCCACTTCCTGCGGAAAGGCCATCACTGGAGTCCCAGGGTCGCATGCGAACGCGTAGCAACAGTAAAACTGCAGCAGCAAACTACTTCGAATCCAAGCATCTTCATCCCATCCAGACCAATGCTGGATCGGGTCAGAACTCTCGTCTCCCTCTTCCTCAGGGCAAGTTCTCTCCGGGAATACCGATTTCACCCCGACCATCTCCAGGGGGATACAACACTGCAAGCGGCAACAACGGCTTCTCGCATCCAACTTCCCCGGTACCTCCATTTTCCGCCAGTCATACTCCTCCTGTCTCGAACCCCACAACACCCAACACAATTGCCTTTAACCCAAGTACTGTGCAGCCGTTGACTAAGCCTGGAATGCTACGGAAGAAGTCGATTGTCAAGTCAGAGATCTCTGAGCCCGTGTTCCTTTCTACAACTTCTTCCATTGATACGATCAACCTCCCAGCTGGTGCTTCTCTGAAGAATGGCATGGAGAACGACGCACCACCCGTTCCGCCGATCAACCCTATGAGGCGACGTTTCGGCTTTGGCCGCGGTGAACACCAAAGCCCAGCAGGACCATCACCTTATGATCCTGCTGTACAGCCTGGCATGGATGTACCGCGGGCTCCTTTTGCTGAACCCCTCCGCACAAACTCGTCTGACGGATTGATGAACCAGTCCCAGCAACCAAAAGCCAGGCTGCGGAAGGCGTTAAGCGAAGGCAGGAGTCTGCGTGGGAACGCACAAAGTCAATTCGGGCCATCTCCAGCTATGCCTCAGAACGGCTTTGCTGTGCGCAACAACTCGCCTCCACGTCCTATCAACGCTCCGGCTGTTTCCCAACTGCCTATGGAGGGGGGCATGTTTTAGAAGGCTCCTCTATGGGTGTTATGTCCGGCTCTTTTGTTGACATCTCGATATTTGCGATCAAAAGTGAACGTTTCTCAATTTTTGGCACATTTGAAACTCTCTCTTTTTTTTTCTGTCTCTTGTTTCGGTTCATGGATTGCCGTGTCTGCGACCACGGCCTTGGTCTTTCCTTCGTGCGTTTATTTCCATTTGGCTTCCGGCTCAGCAATATACCTCCCCCGTTCTGCGACTTCTCTTTGCTAAGATCTCTTTTTATGATCAACGATAGGGTTCTGGCTAGATTACAACCCTCACCGGGCTGGACACGGTGTTCTTGGAGGTTGGCAATCGCATCACACAAGTTTGAGTACATTCAGTAGAGTCAGGTTCGGGAGGATTGCATATTTGTCGGAGTCGATATGTACGGCTAGTCACTACAGTCCTTTTATGGGCTCGTTAGGTTCCCGGTACAGCCTGTGCTGCCGGAGTTGCGTCAGCCAATTCATGGTGTTGAATACAATCAATTACACCGCAACAAGACCTCCCATAAGCAAAGCCTTTTCCACTGTGAGAATTATTGATCAGAATGACTCGAGACAGATTGCATCATGGCTACTGTGTCGTCTGAAGCCAGCGCCGACTGTGGGAAAGGGTTCAACGGTCGCATTGTTGAACCCCCCACGTCCAATATTTGGTCTGGCACACCTACCGTGCCGCGTTCCCGGTTTCATCGCTGCCGACGGCATGCATCACTAACGGCGTCAACACCATCACATGAAGGCAGGCATAATTCCATCACCATGCAGATCGATTTCGAGGCAAGATTTTGCCGATCTGCAAGGGCGAGCGACTCACGAACCTTGTGTTTCAAGTGCCGCGGAAAAGAACGTGCGTAAGATCGAGGATGTGGGGATCGTCGCTACGCAAAGCGATTCAAAGAAACTCTAGGCGTGAGACGAGGAAGAGGAGCTCGATTGATGACTTGAAGAAGGCCAGACGAGAGAAAAATGGGAGGTTAGATTAGGGCCCTCTTTGAGGGACAAATCAGAATTGGTGTGAGAGTGGAGAAAGGGGACATGCGTGTGGAGATGGTGATCTAAGCCTGCATGCCCCGCTTATCGCGTACCTGCATCTTTGGGATCCTTGGCCGAATCCAACTGGAAGTTACCGACAACTCTCGGTTTTATTTGCCCGGAAAATGACGCAGAGAACTTTTCCTGTGTCGTGGCTTAGGCACAATTCTTTTCTTGGGGGGCCGAGCGCAAAGTGTTACTGCGAAAGAACAAGTCTTTTACAATAAAGACTGTGCATGTGCATGTGCTGTCCAAGTCTACGCCACTGACGCGTTCGAACTGTCGACGGCATCTCCTCCATCCGCATGCCAATATAACATACTTTGGTCTAACGTCGCAGGGTTGGTATTCGGTGCCGCACGAACGAACGTGGGTTGCCCGAAGCAGACGTACCGCAGCAAAAGCAACGAAGAAGATGCAGAATATACGAGAGAAGTTGAGAATCAGCAGAAACGCCGCATTGCTTCATGGGGTTCGGTATCCCCGCACATCTACGACAACGAGCCTCAGCATCAGGCTTGCCAAAACACCAATGACACAGCTCCCGATCGAACATGATTGGTCCGGCGAGAAAGAATCGCTCCGTCGCGGTGATGCAGGTTTGAGGAGGAGTGGAAGGGAAAAAAAGCAAGACGCAATTTCTCCCTACATTCTCCACTGCTGTGCCACCACGCCGCTTAATCTACACTAAATGACCGTAAGCTTGACGCTATCCCCCAAACTCTAACTACAACCTCACTCTCCATCCGAGGCACATCACACACCTATGCGAGGCTGTTGCTCACACTCTGGTCCTCATAACTCGACAGAACACACCTATCTCGATGATGTAGCCAAGGTAAAAGCATCGTACAGATCAAGGAATGTCCAAAGGAACAAATCAAGCAAACCAAGCCTGCGATGAGAACCCGCGGGTATCCCTGAGACGATCCTCGGGTACTCCAATATTAATTAATCTCTACGAGTCTTGTCCCATGGAGCAAGCTCGAGCCTAGGGATCGTGTACTAGAATAAGTTGGGACACGTTTGTTTGCCTGTCTTACCAGTACATAGACCCCCTCTCTCCCCAATCCCGTCTCGCTCAACCCTGTTCATCCAACCTTTGTCTTCGAGTACATCACCTACAGTCTATCTTTTTTTTGTTTTTTTTGTTTTTCAACACTGCCGAAGTCACCACAGCCAACTACACAATACAATCAAGATGCGTTTCCAAGCCGCCGTTCTCGCCGTTACCGCTTCGCTTGCTTTCGTTGGTGCTCAGGATTTGAGCGGGATCCCGCAGTGCGCTGTATGTTGGCTTCCCCCATAACATCGTTGATTCCGACGCGATCCTAGTTCTCGGAACAAGAGAGCTCCACTTATCTTGATCCGACATCAGTGCATCTTTACTAGATACCCACAACTAACACAGTGGCCAACAGATTCCCTGCTTCGTAGCCGCTATTCCCGACTCCAACTGCGGCGTCACAGACGTAAAATGCCAGTGCACCAGCGGCCGTTCTGCCATTGAGAAGTCTCTGCTCACTTGTGCGCCTAAGCGATGCGAAGAGAAGGACGCTGCCAGTACGTTGATACCTCTACATGCTTCCATGCCATCTTCGTACCTAACATGTTCCAGGCCTCGCACCCGCCGTCGCCTCCCTTTGCGCCGCCGCCGGTGTAACCCTCTCCAACCTCCCCACTACCGTGCCATCCTCTGGCTCCGCTAGCGCTACCGGTTCCGCATCCGCCAGCCAGATCAGCGGAAGCCGCACATTGAGCGGCTCTGCTAATCCTACTGGCTCCCAGACTGCAGAAAAGACTGCGAACGCTGCTGCCGGCAAGCTTGCCAGCTACGGTATCATCGCCATGGGTATGGCTGCTGTTTTTGGGTTGTAGAGGAATGGATTAGGCTCTAGAAGGTAGGATACAATATCGAGATGGCGCATCTTGGTGATTTACAAACTTATAATGCTGCGGTCGTATATACGTCCTTGGTTCGCAACTGATACCGTGTCGTTCATTGGAATCGTTGTATCTTCAATACCGTGCTGCAGTGGTATGGGCTTCGTTCAAGCAGCCTCGAATGCGCCCACCCACTTCTCAGACCATGCTGTGAACTCGTCATCTTCGCCAGCCCAGCTCTGTTTGGCCAGCTCAATTGCGCTCCTAGCCTCGCCACAGCATTTATCTAGCGTTTGTTTCGCCTCATCTTCATCGAGATCGTAGAATGCGCCCGCGATATCATCAACGGTCTCGGGTATCGTTTTGAGGGTATTCATGAGTTCATCAAGCTTCTTGCTGGGTGTCGAGGTCTTGTCATTCGCCGCTGCAGTCGGTTCGAGCGTAGAGGACGCAGGATAGGTTTTCAACCTCCTCTTAATCAGTGCCTGGTATAGCATGCCGACCATCTTCAGCTTCTTGACACTGATGTCTAGTAGTTCCTTCAACTCCTTGTCGTCCTTGCCAATCTTGTTCGAAGCGCCGAAGATCTCGTCTTCGTCATCACTGCCCTCTGCTTCATCATCATCGTCGTCGTCAACGTTTTCGCCCCATTCTTTCAACTCCTCAATCGCATCCAGGAGAACTGCTCGTAGTTCCTGTGCCTTTTTGACCACCAGTCCAACAACGCCATTCTCACACAACTTCAACAGCGCGTCGCAAGCATCCCATAGCACACCAGTGGAAGACAAGACCTCCTGCTTCTCACTCTCAGTCGGACCTTTGTCTTTGCCTTGCGTGCTTTGTCTCTTCTCTGCCATCTTCAAGATTATCACAAGAACCTCTCCGCATGTCGCCAACAGTCTCCGCACCTGCGCTTTGACTTCCGTGCGCATGATGTTCCCGATATCACCTCTCTGTCCCTCTCGTGGGGTATAAGAGGCCGCAGCCACCATGCTGTTCAGCGGGCCTGAGCTCACATCGCCAATCTTCGCTATTATCGCCGAAGGTGTGAGAGGTGGATTTATGAGAAGGAGCGACAGCGTGGTGGTGTGTGATTTGAGAAGCGTAGTCGATGCTTTGATAACATCGAGAGGATCTGCCATCTCAGCTGTTGAGGTTTCGGAAACTGGAGCGGCATCTTTGACGGGCGCAAGGGAGGATTGGTAGTGCGTCAGGAGCGCTTGTGTGGTTTTGGTGAGGTCGACAAGTGTGCGCAGATCTTTTGGCTTCGACATCGTGTGACGAGTTTGTCGAGTAGAAAGTTAGGCAGGTTTCCTTCCGTAGAAAATGTCGAAATGGCTGGCGATATGTGCGCCGTCACAAGCCAGAAGACAGTATCAAAATTTTGGTGGGGCAGTGACTCTTAGCGGGGGTACCTAGGTAGCTTCATCATAGTGGACATGCTCCGCACAATGCTGTATCAGCTTTCATCTTCACACTACTCTCCTCTTGCTATCGGAGGGCTCATTTCAGAATTAACCCTTGCTTCGTTGAAAGATTACTAACATTAATCTTTTCTCGTTAACACAACTCAGTCCAGTTCGGTCCTGACTCCCTTGTGATTCGAAGGGCTCATCAGAAACTTCGAAAAAGTGAAACCTGGTGGCCAACGTCAGATGGCTATTGCACTCTACATATAATATAGTACATCAATCCCGTTACTCTTGCACACCATGTCGAGCGCACTTCAGTTGTTCCGCTTACTCTTCTCCTTTTGCTTCTTCTGCTTCTTCTTTCCCTTACCCTCTTCACCTTCGCCATCGTCCTCACTCGTCCTCTTCCCATTGCCAATCGCTCCCTTCGTAGTGCCCTCCAGTGCGTTGTCTGCATCCTCATCCTTGACGAGTAACTCATTCAAAGCATCGTTAAACTTTTCCAACTCACATATCTCGCCAATCTTGACACGCATGTAGTCAAATGCAATAGCGACTTTCATATGCCTGTTGCGTACTTTGATGATACGCGCATTCTCGCGGAGCGAAGACGAGGTTTCATGTGTAAGGGAAGGGATCGGTTTTGTGGGGCCTGGAGTAGGGGCTGTGGAAGATGGAATGGTGGGGTGCATATCCATGTTATCTGCATTTTCGATAGTGGGGTCGACTTCCGCTTCTTCGTCTTCCATAGGTGCATCTTCTGCGACCTCTTTGGGGTCAAGTAGAGGGTCTTCTTCCTCGCCGTCATTGACAGTTTGTAAAACAGGGATTTTTTGGTATCGCTGGCTGAAATGTGTGAGGACCACAGCTTTAGCGTTCATCTGCGCGCCGATACCTAGTGCTTCGGAGGTGGTGGAATGTTTCTTTGCCTTTGCGTCACCTTGTAGTTCGTCATCGAAAGTTGCTTCGTGAATCAGAACTGTTGTGTCGGTTCCGATCTTGGAGAAATGGTAGCTCGGTCTACAGTCCCCTGAATAGCTGACTTTGAGTGGCTTCACACCTTCAGGATCTGATGGCGAGCTCGGGAAAGTCATCGAAACAGCCATGGCTCCGTGACAATGTGCCACCTTCGCAGCTTGTATGTCGCAGAACCCAAATAGTCGTTCATACTCTCCTCTGTGCACGATTGGGTTCTCAGACTCATTTTTTCCGAATGAATTTAGTATGGATAACGTCGAGCTCTTGCGAGCTTCATTGGCAGTGATTTGAAGAGGGAGAATCCGGCTGTATCCAAAGTCTTCGATTGCAGAGTACTCGCTGAGCCACTGGAGCATACCACTATGTGATATGACAGAAAGACCGTATGCACTGATTTCTATATTGTTCCCGGAAGTGTCGACAGGCTTGGAATTGGGAACAGCATTGTGTACCGTTTGGTACCAAGCACGTATCACTGCTGCTGTACCCAGATGATGATCGGCGTGCAAGTGACTAATCCAGATTAATCGCAAGTTCTTGATAATGCTGACGAGCTCTTCATGGGGAAAGACTCTTGAGAGTTGACCCAATGTGTTCTCTCCACAATCAAGGAGGTAATTTCCGATGCCAGGAATCCGTACCAAAGTGGCAGACACGTTACGGTACTTAGACGGCAAGGCAGAGCCTGTTCCAAGGGTCGTGACCTCTGTGTCAGGACGCGCTAGTAGCTGCCTCCACATTCGCATGTCTCCGCCGTTGTCCTGTACAGCTGCTTGGGCTTGTTTGGCCAATTCAAGAACTTCAGGTGGGGTGTCATGTTGTGTTTCGTTGGGAACAAAGAGTTTGGAAGCAGTGTCCTTCTTCAAGACAAACTTCGGCATGAGTGTAAAGGACATGCCTCGGTCAGCGGCGGTGACTCCATTAGACAATGGCGATGCTGGTGACGTGCCAGTCCCGTACAAACTTTTCTGCGGTAGAGTAGTGTTGTCGAACACGGGCGTGGAATATCTTTTGGGGTCGATCTGTCCAAGACGCGTAGCTTGTGCTGCTACCGAGTCATTTGCAATGCGATTGGGCGCAGTATCTATGGACGATATCACGTGCTCTACGCTGTCCATCTTGTTCATGAACTTGACAAGAGTCGGATGACCTACAACGCCTGAACCAAGCATCCAAATGATAGCTCTAATGCCGGTCATCACTTCTGGTGAGCTAAGCTCTTCTCGCTGAAGGATGCTTTCAATGTACGCGGCTGAGGGAATGTCCAGGATAGCGACACCCTGACCAGGCCTGTCAGCTCCCATGACCTGATTTGGGGTTATCATCTCGCCATTCGCATTCGGCACCGACTGCCCGTTCGTGAGCTTTCCGAAATCGGGTCCTGGTTTGACACCTAGCGCTTTCGCGCGTGCGACGTCGAACTGGCCACGAGATGGATGTGACCGCACAATGTACGAAACACACTCTGGCGCTGGCTTGGTAGGTGGAAGGGCCAGAATGGTAGCGCCAGGCCACGGCGTCCGAGTCCAGACAGTAATGTCGGGAAGAGGATCTGAGCCACCCGGCTTGGGACCTTGGTAGGGCTCGTATCCGTGTGTGTCAGGATTACGAACGAACATGGCCGCAGGCATTTCTACCTCAGAGATGTGTCGTTCCACAAGTGTGTCCATTCTCCAATTCGAATCGAACATGTACTTGATGGTCGCTGTCCGTATCCGGTCGTATCTCACTTCGCGATCTTCTGGGCTCTCATTTTCAGGAGCCTGGAAAGCGTCAAACGTGTTCAACTGTGCGTCAAAGTGCTGTCGCCGCTTCTCTAGTTCAGCTTCCGCTTGCGTATCCAGTTCAGAAACACTAGGCGATACTGACAAGGCCCAGACTTTGATACTCGCGTCCTGCCAGGTCGGCACTATAGCACCATTCTCGTCCTTCCCAGGCGACTGCTTCACATACTCGGTCGCATTGATGGGTATGCTCTTCCTGAAGATGAATCTCCGACATGTTGCAAGTGTATGTTTTAGGTTCGGTGGTCCGTAGATGTCGAAGTGCGGCTTGGGTGGTGCTTCGCCTTTCTTTCCACGCTCTTGACCTTGACGAAAAATATCCATGGCTGTGGTATAAGAGCTCGTACTCGAGTCAGCCAATGTGAGCATCATGCCAACCAATCCGCCCATGTTTTTCCATTCTGCCCTTCCCGTCAAGAAGAAATCCTGTGCCTTCAGCAGGCGTGTACCCTGCTGTACCATTGCCCGTTGTGTACCCTCTGCCAGATTACCGAAAACGTAGTTCTTGCTCGGCGTCCGCAGTACCAACGTTGTGCCTGGCGTGTCAGCCGTAGGCGTTGTGATGATTTCGATGCTACACGACATGGTTGCTCCTCCCTTTCCAATGATTCTACAACTGTCCGCGGAAGCTTTTGTTTGTGTACTTTCGGGTTCGGACAGTCCGGAAATTGGTAGCTGCGCGGATTCGCATGAATTTGATACGGATCGAGCTTGTGGATGTGCTTGCGTTGTGTGTTGGCTCCTACCGACCCGATTCTGAGCACTGTATATAGCACGTATGCGTATTTTAGTTTTCAACAGATCATAGACCTTGGCGTTCTTCTGGTGTGTAGATGCAAGATCCGTAAAGGCATCAGGAACTGGATGGTGTGGATTACTGGTCGCAAAAGTTTGGGGAGAAACGCGAAATCTATTCGCTAGGTTGGTAATTCTTGAGTAGAGAGTAAAAGCAGCGTAATTCGTATGCGCTATAAGTCGACCGTGACGAGGGCGCAAGGCGAAGAATCGGACATGAGTCGTAATGGTCGTAACTCGCTGCGTAGCGCTAAGTTTGGAAGCCAACTTGACGAACAGAAGGGAAAACACGAGAAGCAACTATGAACAGGTTTGGAAGCATCGAAGCAAAGAGCGGATACAATGAGAGGAAACGATGCGCGTCACTCTGCCGCGATGCGTCAATGATTTTTAGGCGAGTTACCGTGTCCGTGCGCGTACCGTGTCCGTGCGCGTTTTGAGCCAGTTCATGTTTTGAGCCACCCCACCAAACTGAGATTTTAGAAAAATGAGGCTGTAGAG
>WBOK01000462.1:0-47708 GCA_009289805.1 Alternaria gansuensis | reverse complement strand
GGGGGGGGGGAAATGCGTAACTCGTGGAGAAGAGGTTATACACACGCGGGCGCAAGAAAAGGTGGGAATAGGGTATGACGTGCTAGCGCGCGCGACGGTGAATCGTTTTGTTATCTCCGAGGAGGGAGGGCCGGGGCTAACAACTAAATCATGTTCACCCTCCCCCCGTGCACGGTAACGCAGCTAGAGTAAGAAAAGAAAAGAAAAGAAAAGGCTACTACTAGTAGATCAGCTACAAATAAAAATAAGTAAAGTGTACTCTAGCTTTACTAGTGTAGAGGTAGACATTGTGCGGGCGATTAACGCTTTGCATGAAGAAAAACCCCGCCAAGGATTCAATCATTGGCAAAGAATCTGCTTTTGGGGCTTCTCGCTGCGCGGAGACAAACGTTCTACTCAAGTGCTATTTCTAGTCGATCGAGGCGTCCCCTGTCAAAGAGTTTGCAAGACAGGCCTGCATAGCATCGGCAACATGCGACTATTCCTTCCGCAGCGTGAGAGAGGATGGCAGAGAGAACTGACGTGGCGCACTTAATACTTAATTCTAGTAACTTGGACAACAAGACAACCTGCGCCTTTAAGTATTGAATTATTCGGGCGACTATGTACGAGGTAAGCCTATGCCCTTTTCTTAACGCCGCTCTTTAGACCTTGTGTCGAAATTGCGCTGACTCGTGTTGTACAGTGTCTCCGCATGGAGTATCTCGACAACGTCGTCATGTGGGCATCAATCGACGAGCGCCATCACCTCGATCGGTACAACGCAACTACGACAAGAACGAGGCTGACGACAGGACGAGAATACTGTGCAACTCAACCATGGATAACATGGGAGACGAAAACAAGCAAGTCCTCTAGCTGATCTTCCTCTGATGAAGAGAAGTCACCGAACGCAGAGATTTCCGTGAACCTGGTCTCACCATTTTCAGGTCAAAGCCATGTAGACCGTGGATTGAATGTCGCGTAACATTAGCTGCGGATGTAGAGTGGTGAGGAAGATTGAAGCAAGAGCCAAGGTGTTTGCAGTCGCGGCGCTCAAGGAAGAAATCGCGTGGCATGTGAGGGTCCGCAGCTACTAGCATTGAAGTAAGACGCATCCATGACACGGCGCCAATTCAAGGCAATTGAATGTTTATCACGCCCGTAGTGAATGTGGATCGCAAAGGCAGGCGTACCCGTGTCCGCTTGCGCTAAAATTACATCTTGACAGGGATTATTTTCTTGGCAGTCGTTGCTACAACATCTTTGACCCCTCCATTCCAGCACTGTACATTTTCAATGCATCCTGCCGCTATCGCTGCTTGGGCTTTCGAGCTCACACCTCCCGCCCACCCTCGTCCATCTCCTTCTTTGGCCTCTCTGACCTCCCGCAAGCGCGCGCGATCTGACCATTGCGACAGTGCACAACCGCGCAAGACGCGCCGTCTCATACTGGCTGAAATGCTCCCTAACAGCCACGCCAAACCCGTGCCGTCATCGCATACAGGAGGTTCCAATGTATGCAAGGTCGTCGAGAAAAAGCGCACACGGACGCCATCACCCCGCAAACGCTAATTCCCTACCGACACGTACTCTCCTGACGCAGATGCCGCGGATGAGCTCGGTGAGCCCACGCCCCGGCAACGTAACACCCACGACATACAACCTATCCCCAAGCTCTCATATAGAGATACTCTTGCTGCTATCGCCGATGAACTCGACGGGGATGGCGACGGGGATGGGCTCAGGCCCTGGTTGTCGTTGCGATCACGCACGCAGTCACAGTCAGCGTCAACATCTTCTGCCCGCTCAGGAAGTCCGAAGAAGGTTACTTCGTTATGGAACGTTGCAAGCGGCATTACCTACACATCCTTAGCCAACACAACGGCTCTCCAACGGATGCAACTCGGAAAAATCTTGGATTTGCGCTCCTGCAAACGTTGGAAGACGTTTCCGACGGCCCTGTATTCGCAGCAAGCTTGCAAGAACAGTTAGGCAAGGTGGGCATTGAGAGAATCAAGCCCCACCAGCTCGATCACAACGACGACCGTCCAATAGAGGAGCTTCTGCATGAGCTACACGTTGTAATGACTATCAATGCGCTGTCGCATCGCTGTGCGGAGAATCGGGACCACGAGAGCGAGTGGAACAATCGCGTGCACACCAAAGTCTTGGAGCTGGCACTAGGTAATGATGAGGCAATTATTGGGTTTCGAAGTGCGTGAGTTATACTCTGCTGCTGCATTGACTTGCATTTTATCTACCAACGTACTACCGCGTAGAACAGCTGCAAGAATCACACCTGAATTCCAACCTACGCACTTCCCCTGGCCTTAGCACCGGTAAAATCGTCGACTACGCCATATTCCTTGAGCTTTCGCACTCTGCTCGCGATGCCACACTGCCTCTCGTCGGCATGTCATTAAAGTCTATCAACCACGTTAGCTACGAGGGTCTGCGAACCCGACCGATAGCTGTATCAACCGAGACCAAAACTGAAAGCGGTACTGTGGAGGAAGCTAAAGTGCAGCTGGGTGTGTGGTTGGCGGCGCAGGTGGCTCGGATCGAGGAGCTGATCCAGCAGGTCGTTCTGCTGAAAGCGAACCGACATGGAAAAGGTCGCATGTACTTGCAACCACAGACGCAAAATCCAACCCCGCCTTCTACTATTGACATGGTTAACCCAGGTCCCATAAACCTCATTTCACAAATTGTGTTTCCTCTACTCGATGTCCAGTCTGAATCTTGGTCGCTCTTCTTCGGGCGGGTGTCTACTCCTCCTGACATATCGAATTCCGAAATCCGGAAACCTGCCTCGCACATTCAGATCTTCCATTCCGTTGCTTTGGGCAACACAGCAAATACAGCGCAGACATATCGGCTGGTGAAGAACTTGAAAGTACTAAAAGCGTGGATTGATGAGGATTTTCGGAAATGGTGGGATATAGTTTTAGATGTTGACAGGGATAGTGTGGAGAGCGAGGACAGATCAAACTAAGAAAGACACTAATCTTTGAAGTTATATCGACAATTGAGAAGCCTTGGTTCAATTCTTTCACAATATCATAGCATCGCCCACCCACTCTCTGTCTTGTATCATATTGTGATCCTGCAGTACCCTGGGAGGAATATTCACGTGCCACTCTTACCCCTTCATCTAGACTCACTAGTCCTGTTGAAGGATGGTGCAGTCCAGTGCTTCATAGTGATGATAGGTTTACTACATCAGGTTGTATATTTTCATGTTAGTAAAGACGTCAAAGCATATTCGTGTGTGTGAAGAGCTCTAAGGCTTTTCTAATTCAGACTTAGGTCTCTGTAGTATAATAGCCCACAAAGCTCCCGATCGCTGCAGGCTTTCGCTGTACAAGTCTGCGACTCCAATATACCTCTTGCAAGAGAGCAGAAGCCTAGTCAGGTTGCTAACAGCAATAGTCTAGACTTTAACAGCAAAGTGCCAGTGTCCGCTAGAGACCATGACAAGAGTGACGTGGATGCGGCTCCCGTCTCACTCTAATTCTCACCCCTTACAGCGTGGGAAAACCTGCAGCCATCACGACTTGCTTCCAAGCCCTATACCAATGGTCGGTAAGGCCGAATGCCGCAAGACTATGTGGACCTCCCAACAGCTATGCATGCAGCTGTTCAGCATCACTCTCTTATTGTGTCCCTCGCTTTGCCCGGGCTAGAACCAGGAGTCGGAGCTGCTACCGCTAGAGTTCTCGGAATGACTACGACGCCCTTTTTGTGCAGCGCGCCTCTCTCTTAGGTTGGTTCTGGTGTAACCCAAGGCCTCGTTTATTTTCACGGTCGTCGTGGGCATTGGAAGCTGCTGTAGCCTCGCCCACAGAGACGCATCTGTGTCGGCGGTCTAGTCCAGCGCTTGTGCGCATGCGCTTAGCGAACATGTCGCGCAGCTGCTGGTGGCCGACCTTGTTAGCTGAAGTCATTCCGCTTAAAGTGCTGAGTGCTTGTCACGCTAGCATTTTCCTAGAAGAGGGCGTCTGGTAAAGGCTGGTAGTAGCGTGAAGAGGTATACACACGCGGCGCAAGGCGGGAATATGACGCACTAGCGCAACTGTGAATCGTTCGTTATCTCCGAGTAGGGCCGAACCACTACATAGTAATCATGTTCACACCCCCCGCACCCCTGCACTTGCCAATCGCAAGCAACGGGCCCTTTTCTGCGGAAACGTCCGCTACCTCAGATCTGACATGGTAGTCCAAGGCTGGTGGCTTTTTTTTGCAAATCTAAACTATATTTTATTGGCCGGATGGTGGTAAGTGTGATGCATGTCCATATAATTTCACAATGGGTTATCTCACACCCCCTTGACATTGTCTCTCGTTATATGTCAGACTCTCCTTATTTCTCATGTGCATCAAAGGCCTTTACCGTACGGCAACACTCCTTTTTTATTACTACTGCACGAATCCCTGTCCTTACATTACGAAACGACCCTGCCTAAACTTGTGCATACCCTGATACTTCAAAGACTTAATTAATACCCCCAATGAACACTTTACTCGTCGCTATGGCGACTGTAGGACAAGTAGCTGCAGGCCGGCTTCTGGTAGCTTCATACGGAAACGAGACCCACCCTGGCTCTATCCAGACTCTCGACGTACCGCCTAGCACAAGCGACAACTCCAGCCATGCACTGAAAGTTACTCATGAGAATCAAGATTGTGGGTCTTTGCCTACATGGCTGGATGTGTCGCTCGGTCGAGATACGGTAGTTTGTCTCGACGAATCAGCCGCCAATGCTACTCTCACGATATTGAGCCTTGGCGATGATGGCAGCCTCCGCAAAGTCTCCAGTAACCCTGTACTGGGAGGAGCAGTAGCCATGACGTCCTACAACAAAAAATCCGCTCTAGCACTTGCTCACGTACGTACAATTTCCCCTCATCCAATTCCCACCTGATCACATACTCACTCTACGGCCAATCCAACAGTACGGTCCTGAGCCAGCCATTTCAATACTTGACATTGATGGGAAGAACACCGTTTCATCGTTACAGAACCTCACTTTCCAGGCGCCGGAGCAGATCCACCAAGCCGTCGTCGATCCCACAGGGCAATACATGGTATTCCCCAGTCTCGGTGCTGATCTCGTCCACGTCTATTGCATCGACCCAGTGAGCAACCTACTCACCGAACACACACCACTCCAATCCAAACCAGGCTACGGGCCCCGCCATGCAGTTTTTTGGGTAGACGCCAACTCAACAACAACATACCTCTTCGTCGTGCACGAAAAAAGCAACAAAATCACCAGTCACAAAGTCCGTTATCTCGAGCAGGGCGGCTTATCCTTCACCCAAGTCGACGAAGTCAGCACGTACGGCAACCAGACCGTCCCGCCTTTGACGTTCGCTTCGGAAATCAAACTCACGCCTGATAACAAGTTCCTCATCGCCGCGAACCGCAACGGCACGGTGTTCACCGTGGAAAACACAGACCCAAGGAATAGCACCCGGCTTCCAAGTGATTCACTTGTAACGTTTAAGCCGTCGGCCGACGGGAAACTCTCGTTTGTTAAGCTCGCAAAGTCGGGCGGGTGGTATCCTCGCCATTTTGATATGAACGCGGATGGCTCGTTGATTGCGGTTGCCAATCAACTCAGCAGAAACGTCAACATTTATGCTCGGGATCTGGAAACGGGATTCATTGAAGATGGCAAGGCGCTAGCTAGGGCGGATAATCTTGGGCCTGGCGAGTTGATGTAAGTGCACCCCTTGCCCCCCTCGCCGAACGTGTGTGATGGATGCTGACGGTTTCGTTTTGCAATAGGTTCGTGCAGTGGGTGCGACAATAGTAGATGAGGAGTGAGGTTCTGTTCGAAGACCATGCACACGAGCGGTGGACATGGCGTGTAGCGTGCGAGTGAGATTACGTTTTATATTGAAAATTCTCAACACCATTTTTGTACATAGATTGGCAAAATTCTGGATTACAGTACAATATCAAGGCGCATCAGCTGAAGATGCCTAGTTTTCCTGTGCAACAGCCCACGAGACGGCATCCCAGACATCGCTCACGATCTTGCGCGGCTGAGGCGACGGTTTTGTGCCCTTCTTATAGACGCCCGTCTCTACTAATACACTGGCCCAATCTGTGCCATGCGGACTCTGGTAGTTATTACCACCAGCAATGTCACTGGCAGGATTGTCACCGACCATGTACACACGCTTGAGATGTCCTAGAGGACTACCGTAGCGTTGCATTAAATGGTGCCGATGCGCTATCAGGCGCTTCTCAGCGAACTCGTATGTAGGCCGGTGTGGCTTGCCCATGACTACTTTCTGCAGCTTGACACCTTGTGCCTCGCCCCTGGTTATCGCAGCCCAAATACCTTCAAACGCCTCGCGAAAGCCTCCCTGGCCTAAACGCGGTAGGTGGTATTTTGCCGCCCATAGCAGGTCTGGGTTTGAGAAGTAGAGTGGTGGTTGCCCGTCTTGCTGGTACCCACAGTTCTTCAAAGCAGGATTGCCGTTCTTCTGGGACAGAGTTCCTACAATGCCACGCTCTGACAACAGGACGTCCTTGATGATCTGCGCATCCAAACCCCAGTCCCGGGGATCATTGTACACAAACACAGCATCGATGCGGAGCGACGTAGACGGTATGGTAGTATCGATAGGGGCCGGCAGCGGTCGAGTGAAGGTCTTGTAGTATGAGAGTAGTTGCTGCGAGAAAGGCCATACTTCCGGATGAGCGACCAGAATATCGCCAGGAATGACAACGTTTTTGAAGCTACGCGTCTTGTTAGAATGTTGCGACACAATGTAGTCGCATATCATCGTACCCGTAAGCCTCGGCGACTACCCTGCATTTGTCCTCCACACCACCCACAACCATGACTGTTTTATCCTTTAAGTCGTTCATGTCGGCGAAGGGGGTATGACTTTGAACAAACATGGATGTATCGATAGGCACGTCCAGTTTACTGCTCAGTTCGGCCACGCGCTCGGATTCATGTTTGCCGCCGCCATTGGTCAGAAGTATGAAGGGAATGCGCTGCGATTGGAGATACGAGAGGGCCTTTCGAGCTCGCGGTAATGCATCTGAACTCCTTAAGAGTACTCCGTCGATACTGACAGCCGTCAGCTGCTGTGTTGAGAGGCCGATGGCGTAGCCGCCTTACTCGAAAGCGAAAGCAAAATCGGATGCACGGCTGTTGGGAGCAGCTGCCGTCTGCAATGCGCGGCGTAGAGGTAGGCGGTAGTTGCAGCGAGAAAGTAGCTTCATCGTGGCCATCACCGTTGGTTGGCTAAGAATTCGTTGTAGCGATGTTACCGTCTTCCTCTTGCTGCAGCAGGCATGTCGTGGAATTCTTAGTCATCGCCCCGTTTCCCGCTACCGTGTCTGTGCGCGAGATCATGTTCGAACGATGATCACTCCAACAACATGAAGATTTTAGAAAAATAAGGCTGTAGAGCCACAACTAATAGCTAGTATTGCAAGAATTTGTAGAGTTGTATAGTATATAGTATTGCAATCAATTTGTACTACTTATATTTGCTTAGTAAGGTGACGTTGCGCCCACGGCAGTAGGCTGGTAAATGGGTATAGGTTGGGTTGTGGTTGGGGTCTGACGTAAGCTAACCCAACCCCAGCCCAACCTATACCTACGCTATTTACGCTAAACGTAGGTATAGGTTAAGTTAAAGTTACAGAAACTAGTAGTTAAAGTTGTAGTTAAGTTGCATAGACTAGTAGTTACAGTTATAGTTATGCGCATAGGCTGTAAGTATAAGTTAAGTTGTAGTTAAGTTATAAAGAGAAGTAGTTAAGTTATAGTTACGTGCTATTTATAATAATAAATAGTTGTAATAATTAAGGTAAAATTAAGTAAAATAAAGAAAAGTAGGCTAAGTAAACACTACTTTAGTTACAACTTTAATCTAGCTATAACTTTACTTAATAGTTAAGTTGTAGTTATTAACATATTTAGTTATTATAGTATAAAAAGTAACTAAAAAAGCATATTTATATTATTATATATCAAAAAAATTCTAAATACTTACTATTGTTACAAGTAACAGAAAGGATTCTCTCTTTAACGTAGAAGATAGGTTAAGGGTCAACCACACACACGCTAGAAGGCAATAATCTGCGCAGAGCGCAGGGATCACGTAATTAGCATCCTGCTAAGACAGGACCTTTAGGAGGCCGCTGCTTAAAAGGAGGCTAACACCCTCCTTTACCTCTCTCTTAAATAGGAGGCACAGGAGGACACAAGACAAAAGTAATAAGTATAAAAATATATTAAATTCTATTATTATATTTATTATAGTTAACTTAAATAGTTTATTATTTACATAAATTGTTAACTAGTTATTTTATTTTTTATAAAATTAGTATTATATTCTCTTAGTTAATATTAATAACTTTTTTTTACTTAAATTATTTTTATAATACTTTATAGACTACTATATATATTAGCCTTACTCTAATATAAACTAAGTCTAGACAAGTATAGACTAACTTTATATAATATTTTAACTACTACAGAATTTTAGTGGGTAATTTAACTAATAAGTTACTTAATTAAAATTTATAATAGTATTTTAAAAAGTTACTTAAAATAATATAGCTTAAAGTTTAGAACTTTTATACTAAATTAACTAATGTTAGAAAATTAGAAAATACTTAATATATTTAACTTGAACACTAAAAATAACTTTAGTACTTAAAAGATTAAGAATTTTAGGCAATAGGCTTATATCTACGCACAGCAAGTAGCTTTTATAATAAATATAATTAATTAGCTCTTAAGTTAGCTAATAGTTACTTTAAATAAACAACTTATTGCTATAAAAAAACTTAAAATAGTACTACTTAAAAGGTATTAAAAAAAGTAAAAAAAATTGTTAATATTCTTTACTTATACTAATTTATACTATAAGTATAACAAAGTCTTTACTAATTAAGAAAAAGTTCTTATAGTAAGTATATATATTAAGAATAAAGCTTTTAACTCAATATAACTTTATTTTAAAAACTACTTACTTAATATAAAATATAAAAAAATTAAAGCTAAAATATAAGCATTATTTATAAGTTAGACAAAGTTTAAATAAAAAATAAAATATATTTTTGAAAAAGTAAACGCTAAAAACTAGGCTAAGAAAAAAATTATTTACTTAAGGCAAACTACATTAGTATTAGTATATGTCGCATCTATAACGTACCAACCTTAAGGCCTAAGGCCTTCTTGGGCCTAAGCCTAGGCGCCTGTTAGCTTACGCGCTAAGCGCGCGCTAGCTAACCGCACGTTAGAATATCTACGCTGACTTAGAGCAGAAAAGCTTAGACTACTAAGCAAAATTAGAGTTAAAAAATTTGCTAAAAGTACTAAAAAACAACACTAATTAAAACGTATTTAATAGCAATTGCTAGTTTATAGCTAGCAACAAGATTACAATAGAGGTAGAGAAGGTAGAGAAGAGTAAAGACACGTACGTTACTGTAGTAGAAGCCTATAATACTTTATAAAAGCTTTTTACTTACTACTTCTTACTTTTAGAATTTCTTACACTACATAGTACTACATACAAATAACTTGTATATAAACAATATAATACTTAAACTATTCTTCTCTTTATTTAATATAAAGACTAATAGCTTATATTAAGTAAAGTTAGACCTTACTAAGTTACTATATAAGAAGCTATAGTAGTAGATTACAAAGCCTATGTTTACTTTTGTTAAGCAGCCTCTCTAGTTAGTTAAAAAGGAGCTATTAGCAGTAGCTTCTATAGTTATTAGGTAAACGTAGAAGTTAAATTTTATTATTTATTAACACTTTATTAATGCGTCTAGTATTATAGATGTTAAAGTTATAATAAAAGTTGTAAAAGGCTTATTTAGTAGTAAGTCTATTAAATACGTTACGCATGTTAATAGTTTAGGTGCAGTAATAATATAATATCTTACTAATTTCTTTCTACGTAAATGCAACTTTAGTAGAGAGACCTTACAGTAGCTTTATAAGAAGCAAGAGCGTGTTAAAATAGCTATTAAGTAGCTAAAACAAACTAATAAGCAAGAAAATTTTATAAGTTGCCTTTAGAGATAAAAAAGCTGTGCTTAAATAGTAATGCTGTTGTTGTATATTTACATCTAAGTATAGGCGCATGCTAAAGACGCCGCAACTACAACACTACTAGAATAGCAACACAGATAACAGAAGTTGCAGTTATTAGTAAATAGTTATTAGTTAAAACAGTTAGTTAGAGGGATATCGCGTATCTTTATTTCTGTCTAAACATGTGACACACTAATTGCGTGCTGGCAATGCTAAACAAGGGGGCATGAGCCCGGATACCTCTTGTTAGCAATAAATCCTTTTTTACTAAAAAGGTGTCTACAAAATGTGTGGTCACATCAAAAGGTTGTCTCAAAAGGCCAAAGCCACGCTAAACTTATAAGCTTACACCTAAGCTTATCTAGGCTAGGTCTGTATAAATAGCACGTCTTAGACTTAGTTAGAAAGGCAGAATTAGAATTAATTATCTAGTTCTCTTAAACTACTGTTACTAGCTCCTTGTTCTCTACAGTTATAAGCCTAGCGCTTTAAATTGCAGTTTAGATTTTCCCTGCGCAACCTAAAGTACGCTAGTAGTAGTTTAGACTCTCTAATTTGTTTAAAAAAATTAGCACATACCTTTTAATTTACTAACTAGTTACACGCAAAATAATAGTAAGCAACTCTCTTTAAATTACTAACTTAGCGCGCCTTTTAGGCCACGCAACCTAGACTTACTAGTACACCTAGCTAAAGTTTAACGCTAAATTTAAAGGAGTCTAAGAATACATTAACTTAGAAGCTATTATAACTATTAATATATTAATAGGGCTGCCTTTAAGGCCCTTAGCGCCTATAGAGGACTTATCTTAAAGAAAACTTAAAGCCTACAACAGAAAACTTAATAAATACTACGCAAGGCATGCAGACTAGGCTATAAATATATAAGCCTTTTAGCATATTTAGAATTAAGTCTACGCAACTATTAATAAATAGTTACTAGCTTTAATTGTAATTAAACTTGTAGATAGTGCTAGTTAAACGCTTAATAAGCTTGTTAAACAACTATAGCTTAAACTAGCGCTAATAAATGCTGTTAACTAAATAGTAACATGCTAAGAGTACTAAGCAAACTTTAAAAAAGCAAAACTTAGTACTATAAAACTACAAGCTTAGTATAATAAGTAGTAAATAAGCTAACTAAAAGCTAAAGAGTTAAAAATTCTTAAAGTAAACAGCACGCTTACTATATTTAACTTTTTAAATGCTGTAGGAGTTAAATACGCTTCTAACTAGGCTAATATAATAAAAACACTCTAATAATAGCAGTAGATGCTTAAAAAGAATTATTTAAACTTTAACTAAACTAGTTAAGTGTTCTTAGAAATGCTTTATTAGCGCTTATTTAGCATACTAAGCTTAGCTAAATTAATAGAAGGAGCCTTTACTACTTTAGAAAACTTAAAACCTTGTAAAAATTAAAGCAACAAAAGCGCAGGCTATAAAATTAACTATAAGTGCCTATGCAAAAATAATAAAAAATATTAGTACTTCTAGAATTTTGTAAAATACTATACGCTTTTAGCAGCAATTAAGGCTTACGTAAAATTCTATTATAATATTAGTAAAGAAAAAGCTAAAAAGATTTAGAAAAGCCTGCATACTAACTAGTACAAAGAACTCTAAGACAAACTAGTTAAAGTAGGACACTAGCTTCTTTAAAATAAAAAAAGCAAGTTAAAGGCTTTTTTAGAAGGTATTATTGCATTTTTAATTAACTTAATGCTTTTTAAAAAAGACAACAGCCTAGGTGTATACTATACTAGCAATTATAACGCCTATGTACTATTAAGAAGTACTATACTTAACAGTAGAGCTGCGTTGCACTTAGTAAATAGTAGAAAATTACTTATACTAGGCTCTTTTGTACCTGCAAGGGAGGTAGAGACAGTAGAGGCAGGCACTTAGGCCTTTCTTATTAGTAGACAAGGGACTTGCATCCTACGCTAAGTCCTAAATAGAATATATAGTAATAAAACTAAAGATCTTACTTTTATAAATGTAGTAGTTGTTAAAAGATTTTATTTTAATATTGTCTTAGAAGCTCGCCTATACAGAAAAAAAGTTTAGTACTTAGGCCTAAATAACACACTTTACTTAGGTACACTTAGTAAAAATATTATACTAGCATAGCTTAAATGTTGTTTTAACTTTTTGTTTTTTAAATATAAGCCTTTATTTTTTTATTTAAAGCTTATTATAAATATAATATCTCTTATTAAAAGCTTGTAAACAACTTATCTAAAAAGCAACTTAAAGAACTTTTAGTATACAAGAGCAGAGCATCTAACTCTAAAAGTACTAGAAGCACTTATTAACGCAGCTTAGGAAGTGTAGATTAAAATAATAGTATATATTAAATGTAAGCACTATGCTCTAACTTATACTAAATAAGTTATTTTAAGAAGACTAAAAAAGCCTTTTTTTTAACTATACTAGAGAATCTTGTAAGACTTATTTAACATGCCTTAAAGTTGTTTAGAAGAGCAATAAATACAAGTTATTAAAAACGCCTTTAGTAGCAAGCTCTATATATATATTTTATAAGCTAAATCTATCTTAAAAATTATAAAAGCCTTTTACTATCTTAAAGCTTTTATTAAAGCTTGTTACAAGCTCTAGATAGTTAAAATTACATAAAATAATAATTTTTTAACACTTTTTTAGTAAAGTATATTACAGTACTAAACATAGTGTAAAAAACGCAGTATTATAATTAAGCTATTTTTACTATACACACATAAACTAAATAGAGCTACTAAATAAATAGGACAAGAAATAATAACTAAGTTAATTAAAATAAAAGTAAGCGCGAACCTGCCTAAGAAACTCTAGCTAGAAATTATTAAGGCTGCAGTATAGCTTTATAATATAAGCCTATTTTACGCGTACAGTTTGCGCTTACTAAATAAGCTCCTTAATTAATAGAGTAAGAAGTACTTTAAGTACTATAAACTAGAGCCTCTTAAGAGCTTTACAACAAACATAAAACTAAATTAGAATAGTATATACGCCTATAGCTGCCGCGCCTATTTTTTAAATAAAAATAGAGTAGCTAGGTAATATAAAAAAAGCTTTAAGACTCTTTCTAAAAGCTATATTAGTTACTTAGTAAGCTATAAAGCTTCTAACATATACTAAGTATAAGTTCTAGCGCTTAACTAAGTTATTACAACACATAACATTATATTTAATAAAATACTGTACTATAAAGAACTAGCTTATAAGCTGCTAAGGCAGGACGCGGTTCTTATAGTATACACTATTAATAATAACAAGATTAGTAAAGCTAGAGAAATGCTTAAGCAGCTTACAAGTATTAGTTAAGTAGAAGTAATAATATAAAAAGCTTTATAGCTAATAAGTAATTAGCTAATAATAAAGACTATAAAAAGCTTATTATAGTTTTAAATAGATAGTACGCTAAAAGTACGTAAAAAGTATTAAGCTAACGCTTTTTAGAGAATTTGTGTAAGGCAGAAAAATCTTTTAGAACAGCTACTAACGCCTAAAGTAATACTAGCGCCTTCTTCTTTAAAAGCGCAAATACTAAAATAAAGCACCCTAGCTTAAAGAGCTGTAAGTAGTAGTAATAAGCTGCTTAGCTTCTAGAAATTATAAATAACTAAAGGATTAAGCTTAACAAACGCGCGGAGACACTTATAGTCTTTAAGAGAAGTAGAAAATACTTTTAAAAAGGCTTAAAGTAGTGCTAAAAATCTTACAGCACTAACTAGAGTTCCTTAAAATTCTCTAGCAAAAAGACTTTATAAAAAGAAGGTGTAAGGACCTTTTGCAAAAAGCTTTTTAAGGCTAAAGAACAAGAACTAATATAGTTCTAACATAAAAAGTATAGGCGTACACTACCTGCTTTATAACTTCTTAAAAGTACTTAAGCTTAAGGCACTACTCTATTAGCTTTAAGAAAGTTAAAAGCTAATTACAGTCTACGCTGTAATAGTAGTAGCTTTTAGAAAGGATAATTAACTTTAAACCTACTTTAATAATCTCCTAAAGCTTTTAAATAAATAAAAAAACTTTTACAACTACTAATATAAGACTTTATTTAGATAGGCTACTTAAAAAGATATTAATACTTTACTTTTAAAAGGCACTTAGATAGAAGAAGAGACTCTAAAGAACTTTAGGCCTCTCCTTTTTAAATAGGTATTTACCTATAAGCTTAATAAGAACAGCTACTTTCTTAAATATAAAGCACGTTTTATAGTAAAAGAAGACTTTTAAGTAAAGAACTTACTATACTTAATATATATAGTAACACTAGCTACGCAATTCTTTAAACTTATAATAGTAATTACAGCTAAGTTAAATATAAAAATTTAATAGCTTAATATAGTAGGCGCGTTCTTTAATACTAATATTAGCAAAGAAACAATAGTCTTATGTAACCTACTAGATAGTTATAAGTGCCTAAAAAAGTGTATTAAGCTTAAAAGAGCCTTATATAGCCTACAAGACTTACTATTATTATAGTATAATAAGTTTTTAAGTACACTAAAAAAGCTTAGCCTACAGGCTTTAGCTAAGAAGCCTTATCTTTTCTACACTAAAAATTACGCACTTTTTTTAATATTTAATATAAATAATATTCTTCTTATAAATTACTAATTTTACTAAATAAGAGCTTATAAGCTCCTTAAATTAATTAAAGATATTTACAAAGTTAAAAATAAAAAAAAGGCAAGCTAGTTTCTAGAGATAAAGATTATAAAAAATTATTAAAAGTATATAATATTACTACTACATAATACTTATATTAACAAAGTTGCAAAAAGATTTAATTTAAACGCCCTTAGTAGGTTTCTAGAAACTTTTTTACTCTTAAAGGAGCTAGTTAAAAATCTTAGAAAGGCCTTAAAGCCTTAAATTAAGGCCTACTAAGAGCGCGTTAGCAGCGCGCTATATATAGCTATTATGCTGCGTCCTAACACTGCCTACGCAGTTTCTAAGCTCTTTTACTTTCTTACTAACTTTTTAGATGCTTACATAAAAGCTATAGATTATCTTATATAATACTTTTACTATACAAAGCATAAGAGAATTATATATAGTAATAATAATAATAAAAAGCTTACTATATATAAAAACACGTCTTTTGCAGATAATTTAAAGACTTATTAATTTTTTTAAAGCTATATTATTATACTTTTTAGAAGTCTAATTGTTTAAAAAGCTGCTTATTAAGCTATAGTAACAACTTTAACTACAAAAGCTAAGCTTTTTATATTAAAGCATGTAGTAAAAAAATCTATAGCGCTTAAAGAACTATTTAAAGAGCTTAAGATTATAGTTTTAGAAGCTTAGAGAATCTTTTATAATAACTAATAAACTATATACTTAGCTGTTAGAAAGTAAGAAAAAATAACTACTAAGCTCTATTATATTAATATACAAAATATATAGCTCTACTAAAAGCACGCTAAAAGCTTATTTTAGATTAAATATTTACTAACAGCTAAAATACTAGCTAACAGACTTACTAAGTACTTGTTAAGATAAAAACTTAAGCACTTTAAAAAGCTTAGTAATATAAAACGCATGTCTTATAAAAAATTACAAAAGAAAAAAAGCATAAAAAAAAAGATAAATATTTAATTATTAGGGTAGATTAGCCCTCTACCCTTAGGAAACTTATAAAATTCTAGGAAGACAACCTCTTTTTAATAAGTTTTTAAGTAACTAAGAGGTTAACTAGCTTATCTAACAGCTTCTTAGCGCGCAGACAACGCGCAAAGAAACTATTAGAAGAGCTAGTAGGCTTTTTTTAGTTATCTTAACTTTTCTCTTTCTCTACCTTACCTCTAAGGCTCTTTCTAAACTTCTCTTTCTTAGCTACTTCTTTTAGAAGAACGCAGACAGTAGCTTATAGGCTTTTTAGCCTACTTACTTTGTAATTTATTAGTATAAGGAACTTAAAAATAAATAAAAGAAAAGCTTATAACAACGTAGTCTTTTAAAGCTTAGCAAGAAGCTTTTTAGCTAAAAAAATGGTAATTTAAAAACTTTAATTATTAGCAGAAGCTTAAAATTTAAAAAAAAAACATATATAGAACCTTATAAGTCTTTTTATTAAAGCACTACTAGCAGCGCGTTTTAGAGCTTAAGGCCTTGTCCTAATAAGCTCTATTAGAGCTGCTAGATAAAGCGCTCTTAACGCACTTAAGATAAGGCACGTTATAATACGTACTAAGTTTACCTTAGCGCCTAGAAGTTGCTGCTAGGGTCTTACCCCTGTAGGTAGTTTTAACTAGAGTTTTAACTTTACTTATACGCTTCTTAGACGTGTAGGCTAGTGCTGTACTTAAAATAGCACTAGTTAACGTTGCGCAAAAAGTGCGTTTTAAGGGCAGCTGCGCTACTAAAGTAGGCAGCAATAGCAGCAGCAGCACGTAGGCAGCAGCATAGGCAGCAGTGTAAGTAGCAGTAGCTTTTTGTAGTTTTAACTTCTATATAAAGTTAGTAACTAAATAGAAAAAGTGCTAAAATAAAGCTAAAAGCTACATAAAAGTATAAAGTAGTGCGTAGTAGCCTAAAAAGCTATTTAAAAGTATAGTAACACTTATAGAAGCAATTAGTATTGCTTTTAAAAGATTTAGGCGAGTTTCTAAGTAATACGTATAGTACCTATAGTAGTATTAAATACTAAGCTTAAAAAGCTTAAAAATTTATTATTATTATTGTGCCTTGCGCTAAGCTGTATATACGCACGTGCGTAACGCGTTACGCAGTACGCTAGGACTATATAAAGCTTTGCACAGGTAACTAAGGTCTTAGTTACTTAGGAGGTGTGTTGCATTTATAACGTACTAACCTTAAGGCCTAAGGCCTCCTTAAGCTTAAGCCTAGGCGCCTGTTAGCTTATACGCTAAGCGCGCGCTAGCTAACTGCACGTTAGAATATCTACGCCGAAGTTTAACAGCAGCCTTTCTAGGCTAGGTCTGTATAAATAGCACGTCTTAGACTTAGTTAGAAAGGCAGAATTAGAATTAATTATCCGGTTCTCCTAAACCACTGTTACCAGCTCCTTGTTCTCCACAGTATACATAGCAGAATTTAAGTAGCTATAAGCACAAATTAATAAAAATAATAAAGTACTTTAAATAGTATTTAAAGTAGGCCTAAAAAAGAATTTTAAAAATAGCTTTATGTATTATAATAAGCTTAATATACTGTACGTGTTAGTTAAGCTAGCTACACGCATTAACAACAGGCTCTAAAAAAGATATAATTAAAAAAAATACTTTTAACTTAGTCTAGCTAATACAAGACGGTAACATAGCATGTATAATAAAAATAGTAATACTATCATAACTAGCAAGGTGTAAGAAAAAGCTAAAAATAAAAATACTTAAAAAAGAAAGCAAAATAGCTTTTTGAAAAAAAATGCTAGAAGCGTTACAATAATAAAGTATATTTTTAATATAGTAAAGTTAGACACTTTACCTAACACTATAAAGAAGAACTAGTTAAATAGGCAGCTATTAAGATTAAAATAATTAAATAAAGAATGCTATACTTAGTTTAAATAGAACTAAATAATAACTTAAGTAACTTAAACTTTTATAAAAAGGCACGCTTAATAGATAGCTACAAAATTATACTATAATAAAAACTAAATAAAAAAGTTTTTACTTTAAGTAAACTTAAGCTAAAAAATTGAAAAGTTAAGAACAAAGTTATACTAAAATAATTAGCTAATAACTAATATTAAGTATATAGAACAACAACGTACTACGCTAATAAATATATAATTTTAAAAAAGATTATAATTACTAGCAAAGACGCTAAAGAAGTTAAGTATTAAGTAATGTACTAATAACTTTACTTTAATAATCTAGTAGCTAAGGTTAAGAACTAAAAAGCTAAAGAAGTAGAAAGTACTAAGAAATACTAAAAGTTATATTAGTACAACTACAAGCTTAATTACAAGTTCTATAAAAAAAATAAAAAAAATATAAAATAAACTAAAACTAGTGCTACTACTTAAACTTATAAGTAGATAAATGTCTAGTAGACAAGTGTTACCTTTATAAACTTAAGAAAGTAGAAATTTACTATTAACTTCTATAAACGCAATGCAGGGATAGATATAACTTCTATTAATAGTAACTTAAGAAAGCTTAATAAGTAAATAACTACTACTATACTAATTTATTATTTAATATTTATAAGGTAGCAGACTGCTTAATTTACAAAGCAAAGAAGCTAAAGCTAAAAAAATAAGTTTTAAAGTAAAAGATACTTTATTAAAACTTATATTAAAGCTTCTACTATAATAATAGTTACTTAATACACTATAGCACTAAGTATAGTGCAGGCTACTTTCTTAAAAAGAAGAAAGGTAAGTAAGTAAAAAACTAAAATGCTGCTAGAAATAAAGTTATACTAGTAAGGGCATACCTAAGACAACTTTAAAAAAAGTATAAAATACTAATAGTTAGGTAAAGTAGTTACTAATAACTATATTTATATATAGTTAGAATATATAGACGCTTATAAATAGTAGAGCTATACAAATAATAATCTCTTTATAAGTAATAAAGAAATATAATATACTATACTAAATTAAGAAAAAACTAATTCTAATAGTACTACCTAATAAGAAACTTATAATATATAAAGATAGTATAATACAGTTGAAGACTAAATTAATAAAGCTATAAATAGTAGGCATAAAGTACTAAATAAACATTAATATTATAAATTTAAAAAAATTAGATATATTAATTAGTTATAACTAGCTATATGCCTATTGCCCTACTATTAACTAGTAAATAAAGACAATATTTAGAAAAGAACTTATACATAAGGTTACTAGAGTATATAGAAAAATATACTTAATAAATTAAAGCTTAACTTAAAATAGGAAATTTAGCAAAATCTTACTATATTAAATTAAAAAGATTTATGCAAAAGACTTTTAAAAAATAGAAGTTATTTAAATAAAGTAAGTTATAACTATAAAAAAAAACTCTTACTACTAAGAATACTAAGAAAGTATTGTACTAACAAGTTTAGAGAGCTTTTTAAGAAGAACAAGGCTATAGAGCTAGTAAACTATTAAAATTAAAATTATAAAATTATCCTAAATAATAAAGCTAAGCTAAGCTTAGGACAATCATACCTAATATTGCCTAAGCACAACGCTAAGCTAAGGGATTACATTTAAAAAAATTTAAAGAAAGAATTTATCTAACTAAAAATAAGCTTAATAGCCTTACTTATCTTATTTATAAAGAAGCGTAATAAAAAGTAGCAACTGTGTATTTACTTTAGAAAGTTTAATAGTATAATATAGAAAAACTAATATCTTTTACTACTAATAATAAAGCTTATAAATTAACTTTAGAGAGCTAAGTAGTTTATAAATTTTAATATTTAAAAAAGATTTTACTAAACTAGGTTTAAAGAAAGTTATAAGTAGATAATAGCATTTAAGAGAAAGTATAAACTATTTAAATATATAGTTATACCTTTTAAATTAATAAAGGCACTAGTAACTTTTTAATTAGTTATTAACAACACACTTTATAAGTACCTTAAAATCTTTATTATAGCCTACTTATATAATATACTAGTTTACTTTAGAGAAACGCTTAAAGAACATGTTAAGTATGTTTAAAAAAGTGCTTAGGAAGCTTAAAGATTATAAGCTATACCTATAGCTAAAAAAGTGTAAATTCTATATTAAGAAAATAGAATTCTTAAGCTTTATAAAATCTACAAAAGAAGTAAAAATAATTCTAAAAAAGATTGTAGCTGTATAGAAATAGCTAACACCTAAAATAGTTAAAAACTTGTAATTTTTTTTTAAAACTTACTAACTACTATTAAAAGCTTATTAAAGATTACTTAAAGATTACTATTCCTATTTTAGAAATTATAAAGAAAAAAACAAGATTTACTTGAAATAAGGAATAATAAAAAGTATTTAATAGAATTAAATAGATATTTTTTAAAGTACTTATACTAAAGATGTATAACTTAAAACAAGAAGTATAAGTTAAAATTAACGCATTAAACTTTATACTTAGAGCTGTATTATTATAGTAGTGCTTAAAGAAAAATTAAAGACCAGTGTTTTACTATTTAAGAAAGTTTTCTAAAGTGAAACTTAATTATAACATTTATAATAAAGAGTTACTAGAAGTTGTTAGTTTCTTTAAATAGTTAAAAGTCTATTTATTAAAACTACTACACTTAATTAAGGTTTTTATTAATTACTAGAACTTAGTAAGGTTTATAATAATAAAGAAACTTAACTAATAATAAGTTTAATAAGCTAAAACTTTAACTTAGTTTAACTTTAAAATAATACACTACGCTAGAATACTTAATAAAAAAGTAAATATTCTAGGTAGAAGATTTAATTTACGCAAGAAAAGTTACAAGAAACTATATAATGCTATATTTAAAAAAATACTAAATAGTAGTCTGTATTATAACTAGCTAGAACTAGCTAGAGTAGCTAAAGTAGCTAAGTAGGTAGAAACACTACAATAGTAGTAGTAGTAGAAAGCAGCTAACTAGTAGTTTAAGCTTAAAGAAAACAGCTTTAATAAACTATTATAAGATAAATAAAAGTACTAAACTATAGTTTAAGAAAATTAAATATATATACCTTTATATATAAAATTAAGTCTTATTAAGAAATTATATAAGTCTTTAGACTATAAATATATAGTAATTAAAAAAATAGTTAGGTAACTAGCTAAGGTGTTTGTAATACTATGCTTATAAGTAAAAGTGCAAAATATACAAAGTAACTATTTAATATATTACTAGAACAAGCTTAAGAAATATAAGCTTTATAGCTTATTATCACTTTTATAGCTACTAATAAAACTATAAAGTAGTATAATAATCATCTTTATAGTAAAGCCTTTAAAACTATTAGAACTAAAATTAGCTTAACTTTGTAACACTATCTTAGTAATTATAAATTAATTAACTAAGGTAGCAAAGTTTATGCCTATAAAAAAGGCTATTATAGTAGAAGGCTATATATATAAAGTTATAAAAGCACTTGTATTAAAGTATAAAATACTTAAGAAGTTTATTACTAATTATAATAAACTATTTACATTTAACTATTAAGACATATTCCTAGCAAAATTAAGCGTAAAAAAAAGCTATTAACTAGCTTTTACTTTAAAATAAATAGCTAGACAGAATAAACAAACTAGACACTAGAATAGTATTTAAAAATATACGCTAATAAGCTGTAAAATAACTAAGTTAAACTTTTACTAATAGCACAATTAGCTTATAATAGCACAAAGTTAGCAACTATAAAGTACTTACTATACTACACAAACTATAGATCTAAGCTAGCTACTTATTTAAATTTAAAGAAAATTCAAAGTATTGCAGTAGGCGTAAATAACAAAGCCTACTTAATATAAGAGCTATATAAAGAAATAAGTAGATATATAGCTTATGAAAACTTTATAATATCTAAGGTAGCTAATAAGTAAAAAATTAAAAGACTAACTTTTAAGAAAAAAGATAAAGTTTTTTTGTTATTATAGAACTTAAAAACTAAGTAACTAAGTAGAAAACTAGTTAACCTCTACGTAGGAGTATTTAAAATTCTAAATAAAATAAGCAATATTAACTATAAACTTTAATTACTACTAAGTATACGCGTCTAATTTAATTTTTACAAAAAACTTCTAGAAAAAGCACTTTTAGACGCTAAGCTAGCTACTAATATAGAGCTTAAAGACAATAAGTACAAAGTTAAAGAAATTCAAAACTTACAAAAAATTAGTTATTAGTAAAAATACTTAGTTAAGTAGTAAGGATAGCTAGAAAGCTAAAATACTTAAAAACTAAAAAATAATTTAATAAACTGAAAATTATAAGTACTTAAGTACTATTAAAAACATTTAAAGAAGAAAGGACTAAGTCTTTAAAAAAAAAGTAATAAAAAAAAATTAAAAAAAGTATTAGCTTATAACTAGCCTAAGTTAGTTAATAATTTAAGTAGTAATAGTTTAGTTGTTAAAAAGTTTATACCAAAGATAAAGTTTCTTTTAGCTTACTTTTTTATATAATCTTAAAGACCTAAAATTATATAATTATAATTAGTATAAAAGCGCTCTAGAGCCTTAGTTTTAGTAACTTTTAGGCAAAGCTAAATAACCTCTGCTTTAGTACAAAAAAGTGCTAACTACTTTTTATACTTTTTAGCTTTTATTTTTTTTACTTCTTTTTAAAAATAAAAAAACTATACTTTGCTTTTAAATAAATATAATTAGCATAATAACTAGTTATAGTATTTATAAAATAATAAAGATTTTTTTTCTTACAGCACTTATAATAAAATGTTTTCTTTTTCTATACTAATAAATATAATTAGCCTAGGCCTAACACTGTTAAGTTAAGTTAGTTAAATAAATATAATAGGACAATAGAACTTTAGGCATAGTTAAAAAAGTATAAAAAGAAAAAAATATATAATATAATAAGCATACTAAAGCTTTATATACAGCTAGCAATCTAACACGCAGCGTAAGAAAATAATAATTTAAGGTATTAAAATAATACACTTAAAAAGAGGAATAATGTTATAAGTAATAAAAAGAATTCTTTTCTTAACGTAGAAAGTAGGTTAAGAATTAACTATATATACACTAGAAGGCAGTTATCTACATAGGGCGTAGAGATTACGTAATTAGCATCCTGCTAAGATAAGACTTCTAGAAGGCCGCTGCTTAAAGGGAGGCTAACGCCTTTCCTAACTTCTCTCTTAGATAGAAGGCACGGGAGAATACAAAACAAAAGTAATAGGTATAAGAATATATTAAATTTTATTATTATACTTGTTATAGTTAACTTAAATAGTTTATCTCTTATATAAATTGTTAACTAGTTATTCTATTTTTTATAAAATCAGTATTGCTTACTTTTAGTTAATATTAATAACTTTTTTTTACTTAAATAATTTCTACAATACTTTACAGACTACTATATATATTAGCCTCGCCCTAACACAGACTAAGTTTAGACAAGTGTAGACTAACCTTGTGTAATAACTATGTAATCTTTTTTTAAAAAGCTAGTAGAATATAAAGTTAGTACTAAACTTCTTATAGTATCTAACTACTATTTTTAAACTTTTAGCTTAAATAATAATTCTTCTAATATAAATAGCATTTAGGTTATAGTTTTTGTTTATTAGTTAGTAAAAAATTAAAAATTAATAAAAGTAGTGACAATACTTTTAAAATAGCTAACTAAAAACACTTTAGCTAACTTTTCAAGAGCATAGGTTACTTTGACTAAAAAGTATAAATTAAAGTAATAAGTATACGTTATTTTGTAATCAAGACAACTAAATAAAAGTTTATATAGTCATAGTATAGTTAACTTTTACAACATTTTAATTTTTTTTAGCGCAATAGCTATACGCTATTAGTATTAAACTATAATAGAAGCATATAATAACTTACTGCCTAGCTTAAATTTAAGTTTTTTTTAAATAGCCTTAACCTTTAAAAATAATATAAGTAGCTTTTAACTAGCTTCTACTTAGAAATTCTTTATAGGCGCCTTACTACTATTTAAAGCTTACGTAGTCTACTTAGTACACGCTGTTATAGTAGTTATATAGTTATTAAAATTTATAGTAAGCGTATAAGATTATTGTCGCAACGTGTATATGTATCCTCTAGCTGGAGCGCGATTTATTAATCGGTTGGTATTTTGTTTCCGACAGTTATGAGCCTGGTTTAGTTAAAATTGCGCAAGCAATCTTGTTGTAGTTACTTACCTAGGTGGGTAACTACAAGCGAGAGAGCAGCAAAAAAGACAAAGATAAGCCTAAGGGAAACAGCACAGACAGCCTGCAGAACAAGAGAGCCTTGCTAGCCTTATAAAGTTAGTGCGCATAGTCGCCAGAGCTAGTGTGCTAGTATTCTAGCCTCCTGCTTAAAGAGAGCGCTAAGAGAAAAGCCTACATGTGCTCTTAGGTAGATTACGTAGCACTATTAAAGGCGGTGCTAGTAATCTAGGGGGTGTGTCGCAACGTGTATATGTATCCTCTAGCCGAAACGCGATTTATCGATCGGTCGGTAATTTGTTTCCGACAATTATTATTAATTATTTTCACAGCAATAAAGTATGCAAGTAAATATAAATAAAAGCTGTTATAATATCACATACTAGCGTGTATTATTAGTAAGTAGTAATTAATAGCAGTAGTGTTTATATATAGCAAAATTGTTAATTTTTAGTTAGCTTTAGTAGAGGGCGCATAGGCTACACTAGCTATAGTATAGTAATATTTCTAAATCTCTACTTAATTTTTAACAATTACAACTAAAACATACAATTTTAGTTTCTTATTCCGTTTATTAAAATATTAAAAGTTAAAGATAAGCTAACTAATAGTTCTAAAGTCCTTGTTTTGTAAATTTTAATTTTAGTGCTACTAGGTTTTTAACGTAATAAGTAGAAGAAGCTTATAAAAGTAATAAACATAGCTATTAATTGTAGCGCATTTAAGTTTATAGAGGGTTATAAATGTAAAAAAGATATAATTAATAATATACTTACGCAACGCGGCTAAAGCAGTTTGGAAGAAAGTTACTCTACAAATTTAAAAGTATAATTAAAGAAATTATTAAGCTTTAGTTCTTAAACTATTACGTAATAAAGTTAAGTAGCTTAACTTAATTTTAAGATAAAGGCTTTAAAAAACGCATATAAAGCTAATTATACTACTATGTACTAATTTAAAAAAAGATAGAAGATAAGAAATATTTTAACAATATAGGTGTATAGAGGCACAAAAATATAAACAAGGTAGTATAAAAAGTACTTAACTAAAAGTAATATAACGCCTACAAGAGTAGTAAGTTAATATAGTTATTTATTATAAAGTTATACTAACATATATTTAGGTAAGTAGCTACAAAAAACCTTGAATCAAATTTATAAAAAGTAGAAAGACGTAACGTGTTTCCCGAGTTCGTGGCTAACCCGGTATGTGGCTAAGAATTTTCTTCCTATTTTTCCTCTAAGTATATCTCTACGAGTATTGCAGTTATTAAGTTAATTATAGAGTCTACTTAAAGCTCTGTGCTTATTTATTATATTAAGCCACTAATTGCCTATTAAAGCCTAGTATTACCTAAGCTACTATGCTTTTAGTTATAGCGCTTTGCTTAAGCTTTAATCCTTACTTCTTACTAATATCCTTTATAATAGATAATAAGAACTTAATAAGTTATAGGTAACTACTAAATAAAAGTATACATGAACTTAATTTAGCGTATAGTATAGAAAATAAGTAGATATTAAATACTTTTTAACTTTTATCTTACAATATTCGTTCTTCAATACTAAAGTAGACTAATAATAACGGCTAGACTTTTAAGTTCTTTAAAGTAACTTTAAGTACTAGTTAATCTATTATTAAGCTTTTATTATACTATATATAAGTAATATAGACATATATTAGCTCTTAAAATTTTATATAAAATAACGTATAAAACTATAACTTTATAATCTTAATACCTATAGCTATAAGATAATACCATACTAAAGATAAGTGTATTATAGAAGTATATAGAGAGTTTTAAGGCTTATATATCTATACCTATAATGTTAAAACTTAATAGTATATATTTAAGCGTTTATATTTTACTTTCTAATTTTCTCTTATTCTCTATACTGCACGCTAAATTAAGGTTACATATAGCTTTACTGTGTACTTACTTATTTATTTTTTTAAGGTATCAAAGGTGGTAGTTGTTGTTATAGTCAAAATAGGTTTTCAAAAAAAGTAAAAAGCAGCTGCCCTCTACTAATTAGTTGCAAAAGTTAAAAAAAGATTATATGTAGTTAACTAAATTTAAATAGTAAGTAGATAAAGTCTACGCGCTAAGCGCTTAGAGTAGAAAAGCTTAGACTACTAAGCAAAATTAAAGTTAAAAAATTTACTAAAAGTACTAAAAAATAACACTAATTAAAACGTGTTTAATAGCAATTGCTAGCTTATAACTAGCAACAAGATTGTAATAAAGGTAAAAGAGGTAAAGAAGAGTAAGAACACGTACGTTACTGCAGTAGGAGCCTATAATACTTTATAAAAGCTTTTTATCTACTACTTCTTACTTTTAAGATTTCTTATACTACATAGTACTATATATAAATAACTTATATATTAATAATATAATACTTAAACTATTTTTTTCTTATTTGATATAAAGACTAATAGTTTATATTAAGTAAAGTTAAGCTTTACTAAGTTACTATATAAAAAGCTATAGTAGTAAATTATAAAGCTTATATTTACTTTTGTTAAGCAGCCTTCCTAGTTAGTTAAAGAGGAGCTGTTAGCAGTAGCTTTTATAGTAATTAGGTAAATGTAGAAGTTAAATTTTGTTATTTATTATTACTTTGCTAATACGTTTAGTATTATAAATGTTAAAGTTATAATAAAAGTTATAAAAAGCTTATTTAGTAGTAAGTCTATTAAATACGTTACGTATATTAATAGTCTAGGTATAGTAATAGTATTTTATTTTACTAATCTCCTTCTGCGTAAATATAACTTTAGTAGAAAGACCTTATAGTAGCTTTATAAAAAGCAAGAGCGTGTTAAAACAGCTATTAAGTAGCTAAAATAAACTAATAAGTAAGAAAATTTTATAAGTTGCTTTTAAAAATAAAAGAGCTATGCATAAAGAGTAAGGCTATTATTATATATTTACATCTAAGTATAAGTGTATGCTAGAAACGCCGTAACTGCAATACTGCTAGGATAGCGACAGAGACAACAGAAGTTGCAGTTATTAAGTTAGTTAGAGGGATATTGCGTATCTTTGTTTCTGTCTAAACATGCAACACACTAATTGCGTGCTAGCAATGCTAAACAAGGGGGCTTATATAAGCCCGGATACCTGTTGTTAGCAATAAATCATTTTTTACTAAAAAGGTGTCTACAAAATGTGGGGTCACATTAAAATGTTGTCTCAAAAGGCCGAAGCCGTGTACTTACCTATAACGTATTAAGTTTTTATAATTTATTACAAAGGTTATTAATAAGAAGTAAGGATTAAAGCTTAAGCGAAGCGCTATAACTAAAAGCATAGTAGCTTAGGTAATACTAGGCCTTAATAGGCAATTAGTGGCTTAATTTAAAGAATAAACACAGAGCTTTAAATAGACTCTATAATTAACTTAATAACTGCAATACTCGTAGAGATATACTTAGAGAAAAAATAGGAAGAAAATTCTTAGCCACATACCGGGTTAGCCACGAACCCGGGAAACAAGATATACTACAAAGTTAAAAAAAAGGAAGTCTATAAATGTTCTAGACAAAGTAGTATAGACAATAAAGAGCTTAAATAATAGTAGCTTAAGTTGTATATATACTTAGATTTATAGCTTTAATGGTATCTTTGAAAGAATTATGCGTTGTACTTATAATGATAAATTAGTATATGTCTGCACAAATACTTTCAAAAGCAAATAAGCTAAAAAGAAATAATAAAACTTTATATAAGATATAAGTCTAGAAAAACTCGCTATTACTACTAATAAGAATTAGAAGTAAGTTTCTATACATTCTTTTATTATATATACTAACTAACTAGTATAAAGTATTTAAGCCTCTACTAGTGCACAAGTTCTTAGAACTTATCTACAATACTATCCTTTGCGGTAACAAGCTATATCCAAAAAATTATCAATATTAATAAATGTAAAGAAGAGATTGATAATAACTTAAGTATTAATGCGTACTATAATTAGTGTAAGGCTAAGTATAAGACTAAGAAGTAGTAGGAAGAACTACAAGCTAAAGTTAAAAATAAAAATAAAAATAAAAATATGGTTTTTAGCAAATCTACAGACTTTAAAAGCTTTTTGAATTAATTATAGTTGTATCCTTCCGCTAAATTATTAGCTTTAGTTAGCGCTTATTATAGCTAATTAATATAAGTTTTAATACATAAGAAAATCACATAATTTTAATACTATACTTCTTTTATAATAATATGCTTTAATTAATGAAGTTTAATTAAAACCCGCCTACTATAGTACGTGATTAGAAAAAGAAGTTAATTTTAATTTAGCTAAACACGCGTTTACTCGAAGTAGAGCATACATTTACTTGCTGCACCTTAACAATTATCATAATTTATTACAGCTTTTTATTAAAGTTTTCAAATAATTGCTGTTTATATACAGATTATTATAGCTAAATAACTCTAAAATCTTTTACAGAACTTTTATTAATTTGAAATTAGTAGATACTTAGTTATTTAGGGAGAAAAGTAGAAAAGGTTAGATCTATTAATGTACCTACTTTAAGAAGCTATACAGGAGGAAGAAGAAATAAAATTATAACTGATTAAAATAAGTAATAGAGTACAACTAGCTAAACTTAAAGTATAGAAAGCAAATCTCTTTACAAAAACTATGCTACTTATACTAGTAGTATTTAGCTAAAGTTTAGAGAAGCTGCTTATATTATAACTAGCTGCTTTTATATATTCTGTCTTAACTACAGCAGAATTCTGCAATACTTAAAGCTAACAAGAATAGAGACTAAACATCTTATAAACTTTATAAATATAGCTAGCTTCGGCCTTTTAAGACAACCTTTTGATGTGACCACACATTTTGTAGACACCTTTTTAGTAAAAAAAGATTTATTACTAACAATAGGTATCTGGGCTCATGCCCCCTTGTTTAGCATTGCTGGCACGCAATAAGTGTGTTGCATATTTAAACAAAATAAAAATGCGTAATATCTCTCTAACTAACTATCTTAACTAATAACTATTTACTTATAACTGCAACTTCTATTGTCTCTATTGCTATTCTAGTAGTGTTGCAGTTACGGCGTTTCTAGCATGCGCCTATACTTAGATATAAATATATAATAATAGCGTTACTATCTAAGCACAGCTTTTCTATTCTTAACAGCAACTTATAAAATCCTCCTGCTTATTAGTTTATTCTAGCTACTTAATAGCTGTTTTAACACGCTCTTACTTTTTATAAAGCTACTATAAAGTTTTTTTACTAAAGTTATATTTATATAAAAAGAAATTAGTAAGATAATATACTATTACTACACCTAAACTATAAACATGTATAATATATTTAATAGACTTACTGCTAAATAAGCTTTTTATAACTTTTATTATAACCTTAATATTTAAAATACTAGACGCATTGATAAAGTAGTAAACGCAGGCTTTGTAATTTACTACTATAGCTTCTTATATAGTAACTTAGTAAAGTCTAACTTTACTTAATATAAGCTATTAGTCATTATGTTAAATAATAAAAAAATAGTTTAAGTATTATATTATTTATATATAAGTTGTTTATATGTAGTACTATGTAGTGTAGAAAATTCTAAAAGTAAGAAGTAGTAAATAGAGAGCTTTTATAAAGTATTACAGGCTCTTGTTGCAGTAACGTACGTGTTCTTACTCTCTTCTACCTCCTTTACTTCTATCGCAATCTTCTTACTAGCTATAGGCTAGCAATTGCTATCAAATACGTTTTAATTAGTGTTATTTTTTTAGTATTTTTAGCAAATTTTTCAACTCTAATTTTACTTAGTAGTTTAAGCTTTTCTACTCTAAGCGCTTAGCGCGTAGATCTTACCTACTTACTATTTAAATTTTGTTAACTACATATAATCTTTTTTTGACTTTTGCAACTAATTAGTAGAGGGTAGCTGCTTTTCACTTTTTTAGAAAACCTATTTTGACTACAACAACAACCACCACCTTTAATACCTTAAGAATAAATATAAATATAGCTAATTATAAGAGTACTTTAACTTTTATTTATAATAGTCTATGCATAACAACCTCTATACATACTTAACTTTAAGAAAATCTGCCTGAAATAACTCTATGCATAAGTTTATTTTAGTAATTATTAACAGCAATTAGCTATTCTAAACTATCAAGTAGCTATTATTAATGTACTTTCTCTAGTTTCTAAAGCCTTAAACTTCAATTGTTATTTCTTATAAATTCAGATTAATATTATAGAGTTAGTTTAATAAAGCAAAAGCATTTCTTTTCAATAGCATAGGCCTTATAACTAAGATTTACTTTAGCTTTTTAAGACAACCTTTTAATGTAACTATACATTTTGTAGACACCTTTTAAGTAAAAAAAAATTGATTTCTAATAACAGGTATTTAGGCTTACGCTCTCTTGCTTTGTATTACTAGTACACATTTAGTGTATCGCATGTTTAAATAGAAATAAAAATGCGCAATATCCTTTTAACTAATTTTTTCAACTTATAACTATTTACTACTAATTATTTACTAGTAACTATTTACTGCTAACTGCAAATTCTATTGCTCTATTACTATTCTAGTAGTATTATAGTTATATTACAAACCTAAGAAGAGAGAAGGTACAAACTATGTATAAAAGATAGAGGCAAGAAGAGATTCTAGACTACTTAAACAAAGGGCAACGCCTTTGTGTACCAATAGATAACGCTACCCTGCACTAAGCACGTAATCTTATAGGCCTTAGCAGAAATCTTTTATAAGATAAGTTACATGCGTCCTATAATATACTATAAAATCTTATATATCCTACGTATAGAATAGTATAGAATTCTATAAGATAGCAAAACACTCTCTTAGTATATAGTAGTAGGCATTAAGCTCTTATAGCTTAGTATGTTTAACTTTAAGTGCAATCTAAAGATTACTTAATTTTTAACTTTTTTATATTATTATATTATTCTACTAAACGTGTTAACATAACTTTATACTATTACATTATTCTACTAAACGTGCTAGTACAACTTCTTGTCTATTATACTTACTTATTTTAAGAAAACTAATATAAATTATTTTTAAAAAAATTTTATACTTTAAACACTGTTAAAATAAGTAATACTATAATAAACACCTTTACTAATATTCTAACTATAAGAACAACTATGTAAGCTAATAAGCTTAATACTTACTATAGTAATTATAATAAGCTTAAGAAATAGCTACTTTAAGTAAATAAATACTTTTATATTAAAAAAAACTAAAATTAATAATAATAACGTAGTGATATAGGCCTTTACGTTTTTATAAAAAGCTACTAAAAAATAGGCTAATTCTATTCTTTATTAATACATAAATATTACGATTAATAATAATATTAATATAGCACTTGTTAAAGACTAGAACAACTTTGAAATAAAAATAAGAAAAGTATTTTTAATCTTTACAAGATTTATAGTAGCAAAATAAAAAATTTACAAGTTGCAATAAACACGCTCTATAGCTTATTATATAATAAAAGTTTAATAGTACTAAATAGTTATTAAATAGAATAACAATACTTAAATATAGAAATACTAATAAGGTCTTAAACTAGTAGTATAAATAGAACTTATGCAAAGTAAAGCTACTTTTAATATACTTAATAAACTTATAACTAAAGCTATTTAAGTAAATAATAACTTTTACAAGCTAAAGTTAGAAAAATTACTATTTATATAAGAATATTGTATACTTAAAAACATAAATGCTTAACTTTATTAAATATTCTAACATTTATACTTTAACTAAAGTTAATAATAAAACTACACCCCTAAGATTTAAATATATTATATAACTAATAGCTACAAGCCTATATACCTTAACAACTTTAATAAGAGACTTAAAAAAAATAAGTTTTAAAATAACAAAAGTAGTAAAAAAAAAATTACTTACTATATATATAGTAAAGAAGGTTATATAAAGCAGGACTACTAAAGCTAAAGCAAAGTAATATAATAGTTAAATATTCTTTATTATATAGTACCTAGCAATAATCTAAAAAAAGAATAAATGTTATTACTTAACTTACTATTACAGTCTAAAGATAGGACTAGGCAAATATTAATAGTCTAGATAACTTTTTTATAATTACTTTAAAGACAGCTTTAAACAACAACGTCTTTAAGATAATACTTAATAAAGAAATAAAAGTAACTTCTGCTAACTAGACTAAGTATAAAAAGATAGCTAAGTTCTAAAAAACTTACTAGCTCTCTATACTAGTTACATAAAAAGAACTAATAGCCTATAACTAAGAAAATTTACTACTAGCTATGTAAAAGTACTACACTACGCTAAATAAGTAAGATATTAATATATAAGTGTTACTACCTTTAAAAACATAATACTTAAATAACCTAGCTAAAAAAATTAATGTTTTACTAAAGTAGCTTAAATAACTTAAGAAAATCTTTATAGGACCTTATAAAAAAATATAAATAAAATACTACTAGTATACTAATTTACTAGAAAAACTATAAAAAAAAATCACTTTAGCAGCTACTATTAATAAAGCTCTATATAATAACTTTATATAGAAATAAACCTAGAATGCTAAGGCATTCTAGAATAAACTAACGCATTACCTCTTAGACAAAGAAAAAAAAAATTTATAAAAAACTTTAGGCAACACACTAAAAGTAAAAAATATAAGTAGTTAACTATAAAAGTATATACTATTAAATAAATTTATATAACTTAGAACACGCAAAGTACTTATAGACTATATATATATATATAATAGCTACACTATATACTACTTAAATAAGTATAAATTAGAATAGTTTCTAAAAAAACTAAAAGAAATACTTTAATATAAGTACTTATAGTATAACTACCTAAACAAGAGATGCGCAGTATATATATAGAATAAATAATATAGCTTATACTTTTATAAATATAATAATCTAAAAAAAACTTTATAAATGTATATAATATAGTAGATGGATTATAAAAACAAAACTTATATATAAAAGTATAACTAGCTCTTATAGTACACATGCATTAATATTAAATATAAACTACATATAGTTGCTAAAAAGTTCTATAAATTTAGTATATAGTCTTTTTTACATAAACACCTTAAACACTTGAAACTACTAAAGTAATAAACATAATTAACCCTCTAAGCCTTCTTAAGCTACTAGTAAAGCTTAACAAATATTAAATAATAGTATTAGGAAATTTTAGCTTTTAAGCTAACTTTATTTCCTCTTAAGTATTGCAAGTAGTAGGCCTCCAAATACTAAAAAAATAAAAACTTTACTTACTACATATAGCAAATAGTTAGCCTATACTAGGCAAGATAACTATTACGCACAAGGTTAATAAAGTTACGCTTAGCATCTAGAAATATAAAGAAAAATTAGACCTTAATATTTTTAAATTAGCTACCTATAATATTATATTAAAAATTTCTTAGTTAAAAAAATATAACTTATAAATTAACTAAAAGTTAAAGAAGTTCTTATTTAAGTGCTATAAATTAGACGCAACTATAAGCTAGCTTACGTATTTAATAACTATAATAGTAGATAAAAGACAGATTTATAATATTGCTAAGAGACAACAAACTTTAACTAAGAACAGCTTAATAATATAAAAGTTTAACTTAATAAATACTAGCAGAGTACTTTTAAATTCTAAAAAGTTAAAGTTTTAAAGTAATACGTAACTTTAAATATTCTAAAAAAGTATAAAAAAATTTTAGTACTTTTTTATAAAAGTAGTAGATAGCAAAGCTTTACTAAGACATAAACTTTAGAACTATAAGATTGTCTTTAAAAAAAGAGAAAACTCTACTTTTTAGGCTAATTTATTAATTATCAAAGATAGAACTTAAGAAACTAAAAACTAAGCTAGATAAAGATTTAAAGAAAGAATATATTAAACTTTTAATATTGCTAGTAGAATTCCTTATACTTTTTATACTAAAAAAGAATAGGCTACTATAGATATACGTTAACTACTAAAAACTTAACAATATTATAGTAAAAAATTAATACTTATTACTAAATATTATAAAGCTTTAAAATAAATTATCTTACGCTAAGGTCTTTACAGTATTAAACCTCTAAAATAAATACTACTTTATTAATAATAAAAAAAGTAAAGAATAAAAAACAGCGTTTTAAACATAATATAGATAATACAAATATACTATTATACTATTTAGGCTTATAAATGCTCTAGTAATATTTTAAAAACTTATTAATAACATATTAAAAGCACATTTTAACATCTTTATTAGAGCATATTTATATAATATTTTTATTTACTTTAAAAACTTTAAAATTTTTATAAAATACGTTTGTACAGTACAAAAGTTCTTAAACGAATTTAACCTCTAGCTTAAATCTAAGAATTGCAAGTTTTATAAAGATAAAGTTACTTTTCTTAAATATATAGTAGGAGCATAAAAAGTATAAATAAGTAAAGAAAAAATGTAGGTAGTTAAGAAATAGCTATAACTAATAATAGTAAAGAAAATATAATTATTTCTAAAATTTTTAAACTTTAACTAACAGTTTACTTAAGACTACTCTACAATTGCTATCCTATTAACAAGACTTATAAGAAAGAAAATACCCTTTAAATAAAGTAAAAAAGTAAAAAACGCCTTCTAGATACTTAAGAAAGCAAGTATAAAACTACTATACTTTTATATATTTTAAGTAAAATAACTATTACGCTTTAAAACTAATATATTAAACTTTGCGCTAAAAGGCTATGCTAATTAACTATATAAAGGTAAATAGCAGTTTATTACGTATTATTTATAAAAATTCTCTAGACTAGAAGAATAATATAAAATTTTCAATAAGAAAGTTTTAGCTATTATTATATGCTTATAGTATCAAAAAGCATACGCAGAAAGCTACTTAGAACTTATAATATTTAGAAATTATAAGAACTTAGTTAACTTTATAACTACTAAACTACTTAATGAATAATAAGTAAGATAGTTAGAATTACTTAAATAATATAAGTTTAATATTATATATATACGAAAAAAAAAATTGCAGAGCTAATGCTCTTATCTAATAACATAATATTATAGGAATAAAGAAAATTATTAATACTATAATACTTAAAATTAATAAAAACAAATTATTAGAACTAGTAAAAACACTAAACGCAGTCTTATAAATTACACTAAACGTACTAAAAAAATTATAAAAAGCAATTATTAAATAATATTATAATAACCTTGTACATAGTTACTTTAGAATTACTTAAACTATAAAACTTATTAAGAGAAATTATAAGTTTTTAAAAATAAAGAATAAAGTTACTTTTTTTCTTGCTAAGTGCGTAGACTGTTAAAAAAATAAGCATAGTACTAATACACCTTATAAAGAAATGTAAGCAATAAAACTACCTAACGCACTATAGTTAAGTATTTTTATAAACTTTATTATAAAACTACTAGTCTTAAAAGACTTTATTACTAAAGTATTTTACAACGCAATTCTTATAGTAGTTAATTAATTTATAAAATAAGCAGAGTATATTACCTTTAAGAAAGATTTTATAGTAGTACAGCTAGCATATATTATTAATAACTAAATTATTTGATATTATAGCATACTAAAGTTAATTATTAGTAATAAAAACAAACTTTTTACTTTTAACTTTTAAACAACACTATAAGCTATAATGAGAAAAAAATAAAAGCTATTAATAGCTTATTACCTGCAAATACACAGATAGACAGAATAAACAAACTATATAATAAAAGCTTAATTTAGGATATATATTAATTAACAGTAAAATAATTAGGTATTATTACTACTTATAGTATATATACAACAACAAGATTTTAGAATTTATAAAATAAATACTATTTTATGTAAACTATAAAAGACACTTAAATCTCTTTATATAAATATTTTAAGCTAGAAAACAAAAGTAGCTATTACAATAGCTAATGAGCTTAAAATAGTACATAAGTTACTTAAAATAATACTTAAGAAGGCTTAATGCTAAAGCATTTTATATATTAACTAAAAATAATAAATAGCACTTTAGCTAAAAAAAATAAACAAAGTATATTTGCTTATAAAGAATTTTTGCACTAAATAACTTAATAAAAAGCTTAATAATGTTAAGGTTAAACTATTTTTATTTTAAGACTAGAAGGGACTAGTTCTATATGTACTTCACTTTCTACTAAATACAAAAATCTACTTAAAATTCTATGTTAACAGGTTAGAACTAGTAGACTTAGAAATGCTATTATAAAAAACCTTCTACTTTAAAATAAAAGAAGATAATATCTTAAAAGTTAAAAAGATCTTAGTATACTAAGTATAAAACAATAGCAAAGAATACTTAGTTAAATAGTTAGAATACTAAAATAGCAAGAATATATAAGAACTAAATATAAACTTTATAAATTGCTACTAACTACTTATATAGTACTATACAACTTACCTAAAAAGTTATTAAAAATAGGATTACTCTCTAAATAAGTAGAAGAGAACACGCTTTAATCTAATAATAGTGTACTAGGTATTAAGCTACTTTTTAAAATATTAACTTTATAGTTAATATCCTCTAGAGCTTCTAAAGCTTTAATTTTCTTAACAAATTTTCTTAACTTATTTGTTAACTACTACTTATAACGCGCTAGCACTTTATACTGTTTCTAAAAACAATCTTTTTCTACACGCGCTGCTAACAACGCTTTAAGCATAACTAACTTTACTATATTAGCTTTAAACTCCTGCTACTCTAATTAAGCTAACTCTTAGTCTAGCTATAAATAATCTAGTAACAGCACTTCTGCTAAGATATACTTTTTAACTCTATTTTTATAATAATTTCTACACGCCTTTTTTAATAAAGATATTTAATATAATATATTCTTCTAAATATAATATTAATAGATAACTAAAGTAAGTTAACTAATACTGTTTACACAATTACTAAGTACGTAATAATTAGTAGTACTATAAGAAACTATTAGGCTAGTTTATAAAGATAAGAACATAGAAAAGGAAGATAGTGTTATAAACCTAAGAAAAGAGAAGGTACAGACTATGTATAAAAGATAAAGGCAAGAAGAAATTCTAAACTACTTAAACAAAGGGCAACGCCTTTATATGCTAATAAATATCGCTACCCTACACTAAGCACGTAATCCTACGGGCCTTAGCGGAAATTTTTTATAGGACAAGTTACATGCGTCCTACAATGTACTATAAGATTCTACACGTTCTACGCATAGGATAACATAGAATTCTGTAGGACAGCAAGACACTTTCTTAGTATATAATAGTAGGCATTAAGCTCTTATAGCTTAGTGTGTTTAACTTTAAGTGTAATCTAAAGATTACCTAATTCTTAACCTCTCTATGTTATTACATTGTTCTACTAAACGTGCTAACACAACCCTGTACTATTACATTGTTCTACTAAACGTGCTAGTACAACCCCTTATCTATCGCACTTACTTATTCTAAGAGAACTAACACAGATTATCTACAGACAATCTTTACAAGTTACAGCGTTTAGTGCCTATTCTAAAATGTAAACAAACAACAACCGCATTACTATCTATATACAGCTCTTTTATTCTTAAAAGCAAGTTACAAAATTCTCTTACTTATTAGTATATTTTAGCTATTTAATAGCTGTTTTAATACGCCTTTGCTCTTTACAAAGCTACTTTTAAGTTTCTTTCCTAAAGTTGTATTTGCGCAGGAGGAGATTGCTAAAGTAATATACTTTTACTATACTTAAACTGTTAATATACGCAGTATATATAGTGTACTAGCTAAACTAGCTTTTTCTAGTCCTTATTGTAAGCTTTGTATCTATAACACTAGACATATTAAAAAATTTCTAAGTATAGTTACATTTTAACTTCTGCACTAACTTAACTATTATATAGACTATTGCCACTAGCTTCTTTTTAACTAACAGAGATAGCCGCTTAATAATAGTAAACGCCAGCTTTATAATCTACTACTATAGCTTTTAGTATAGTAACTTAGTAAGGTCTAACTTTACTTAATGTAAGCTATTAGTTTTTGTATGAAAAGAAAAAAGAATAGTCTAAGTATTATACTATCTGTATGCAAGTTGTTTAAATGCAAGTTATTTATATGCAGTAATATATAGTATAAGAAATCCTAAAGGTAAGAAGCAGCAGGTAGAGAGCTTTTATAAAAAAGCATTAGAGACTCCTGCTACAGTAACGTATGTGTTTTTACCCTCCTCTTTTATCTCTATTACAATTTTATTGCTAGCTATAGGCTAGCAATTGCTGTTAAAATGTTTTAATTAGTGTTATTTTTTAGTACCTTTAGCATATTCTTTTAACCCTACTTTTTACTTAGTAGTCTAAGCTTTTCTACTCTAAGCGCTTAGCGCGTAGACCTTATCTACTTACTGTTCGAATCTCGTTAACTATACACAATCTTTTTTTATTAACTTTTGCAGCCGATTAGTAGAGAGTAGCTGTTTTTCACTTTTTTTTGAAACCCTATTTTAACCACAACAACAACCACCACCTTTAACACCTTCAAAATAAATAACTCAGATTTTAATTATACTAAATGCATAGTTTATAGCTAATTATCTTAGCTTCTTTATAGTTAAAGGTTACTATATGTAGAAGCTAATTATCTTAGCTTTCTTATGGTTAAGGGTTACTATATGTAGGGGCTAAGAAGGAGCAATTCCTTAATTACCTAACTAGAAAGTGAGTGTATTAACCAAGTAAGTGCCACAACAAAGTTTCTAATAACTACTAAAGAGATATAAGACGATCTAGCCTGTTTATATAAAAGCTAGCGGGGCCGTCACGTGAACAGCTTACTAAGATTACCTAATTAACAGGGTGATCCGTGTGTTAATACTCCAACACACCCCCTAGGTAAGTGAGAATCTATTAATTTAAGCTGTAAGAAAGGAGTTAATCCTTACTAAATTAATGTTATTGACTAAAAGGTCTTCTTATAATCTTAATCCTACTACCTAATTTCTATTTATATTATAATATTGTAATGTTGTGTTAATTAAGCAAGCAGCTTTGTTTTATTATAATTTTCAAATTTTAAATACACTCTAAAAATCAGGTAAGAAATTGTTATATAAGTACTATAAATACCAATTGCGGCTACTATATTTCTAAAACTTTTAGCCTTATCACAATATTAATTACTAAGTCTTTCTAATCTTTCACGCACCTTTATTACTATTAATATAATAAGCCTTATTGCCTTACTGTTCTTTTACTAATTAGCTACTAATCTTTTTAGTGCAGTTTGCTATTAACAGTAATAAGCGTAAGCGTTACTTAAAAAGCCTTTACTAGCAACGCAAGAAAAGTGCTAAGTTTAAGCACTACGCACGTTAAAGCTTCTTTAATGACAAAATTTTGTAAGCAGCTAATCTTCAATATAATAAAATTTATTACTTTTGCTTTTAAATTTATACGAGCACTACAACATTTTTAGTAGTTTAGCTGTAAAACTAATTAACTTATCTATTATATTTCGTCTGCTATTAAGATTTTATTTAATATTAAATTAAAATAAAAGCTTAGCTAAGAACTTAAGCCAGCGTAAGGATAAGAATGTTTAAAAGGCTATTTAAAGGTTAAAGTAGATTATTAATAAAGCAATCTTTAAAGAATAGTGACAGAACAACCGTAATAGCCTATATATACTTATTCAGCTATTTACAAAAGGCAACGCGCCTTTATTTACTTAGAAACAGGCGCTTATAAGCTTTTTAAAAATTGCTACTGATTTATTATATTTGAATATTTCTTTATATAAGCGCTCTATAAAAAGTTTATTAATAGTTTATATGCTAAGCGATACTTAAATTAAGTTTAAACTAGTGGTTAAAGTAGTATTTCCTACAGTAGTTGCGTATTTTATATATATTATTCCACTAATAACAATCTTAATAATTATTACAAAGCTATATATAAAAATAAAAATAACAATATTTAATTATTTAAGCTTTTAGCTTGAACTACTAACTAGTTTTTTAAGAAAGAATAAAAATAAGTACTAAGTTAATAAGCATAAGCTGCTTAGCAACATTATTACCTACCATAAAAAAATTAAACACTAAATAATATTATGCCTGTAATTAAAGGCTTTACTGCGAGAATGAAGAGAAAGTATTAGTAAAAGACGATAGAGATTTATTAAGATAACATCTCTGCTACACTGCCTTAGAGAGGGCAATTAAGATAGAAGAAATAGGCAATAAAGAAAGAGATTGTAATTAAAACGCCACTGCTATGCACTTATAAGCCCAATGGCTTGGCAAAGAGAGCTAGCCAAGAGCTAATTACAAAGGCTATTAAGATGCGCATAAGTGCAAATCTACTAGCTAAGCTTTAGCTAGTAATTATAAATGTAGCAGCTTATTTGCATAGAATAAGCCCTGCTAAGATCTATAGCTATTTATCCCCTAACTAGGTGCTTAAAGAATAGTTTAGGAAATATTTCTAATACTATCAACTACCTATAATTAGACATTAGACTGCTAATCTACGCCTAACTAGAGTAGAATTTATGCCTATAGCTACTAAGCCTACCTATTAAACAGGAAGAAGGCAGCTAGGCGTAATTAAAAAAAAATTCAAATTAATCCTTGCGGCTATATTAGTTATTTAGTTAGTTATTAAGCCTCTCATATATACTATATATAGGTACTAACCCTTAATTAGGTAATTACTACTTGTAATATAACTTTTAATAAATAGTTGTTTTATAAAGACAATTACAAGGAAGAGCTGCTAAAGAATTAAGTAATTAAATTGATAAAAATCTTTTATAATAGTAAGCTAGTTAATCTAAAAAATAACCTGCAAGCCCTCCTAGCCTTTCAAAGTAAAGTAAATTAAAAAACGCAGCTCACTACTAAAAACCTTAAAAGTAATTTATCTACTATCTTAAGTAGTAAGAAAGGTCTACCTACTAAGTATAAAAGTACATTAAAAAACGCTAAGTAAATAAAGCACAAGGCCTATGCACTATTAGAAATTTGCCTAAATTAGTAGCAAGATACTAGTCTTACTACCCTAGAACTTACTCCTAAACTAGAGACTTTAGGGAGCAATAACGTAATTAATTACAAGGTATTTAACAGTTAAATAGCAGTACGCTTACCTAGAAGAGCTAACTTATTAATATCTAGAAGTAAGGAGCTTTCTTTGTATAAGCTTAACAACTTATTACTAGTTTAACAGTCTATGCCTAAAGACTTTAACACGCTAGCTAATTAAAATAAAACTTTTACTTAAAAGAAGTAAGTTGTAGACTATAGATTATTTTGTAGTTTAAGATCCTAAGTTTTAAATAGCAGACAGAGTAAGTAATTATAAGCTTAACCTCTAATTACTAGACATAGTGCTAGGATTGCTAGCAAAAGCCTAAATTAGCCTATAAATTGTTATCTTCTACTACGTAAGCTAGGCGGCGGGCGTAAAAGTAAAGACGTAACTTAAGATCTTAACAATTAACTAAAGAGTAGAAGTATAGGTAGTATTAACGCATTAATTGCAGATTATAAGAATTATTATAAATTAATTTTTATAATACTTACCTGCTAGGTTTGAAAGCAACCTAGGAAGACAGAGCAAGCTATAAGACTTTTAATTATATAGTTATAGCAGCTTTATTTACTAAGTATAAGCTAAATATAGAAAATACTTATACGCATTGCAATAATCTACTTAAACTACTAAGATTATAAAAGTAATTGCTCTAGCATCTAATAAAGGCTATGTTTAAGGATGCTTGTAGAAAAGAGATTAATTAGCTAAGTAAGAACTTAACTTAGACTAAGATATTAAGAAAAAAAGTAAATAATTAACTACTACTTTTAAAGTAAGTTTAAACTTACAAATTTAATTAAGATAGCTTCTTCTTTAAATGTAAGGCGCAGATCATTGTAAAAAGTAATTTCTAAAAAAAAGACTTAATTAATTTAATTTATACTACAATGTTAGCAGCTAAGTTTTTTTAAGCAGTAAATAGCAATTACAGCTAAGAATAATTTAAAGATTAGACAATATAATATTGTAAGAGTATTCCTTAATGCGCTAATTATAGTAAACAACCTAGTAATTTATAAAATACTAAATAGCTTTAAGAAGCCTAGAAAGTGCGTGTAACTTAACTGCGCACTTTATACATTGTAAGACTTACTACTATTATAGTATAAGAAGCTCTTAGGATTACTAAAAGAGATTAAACTAATTACTTTACTAAAGGAGCCTTGCCTTTTCTTTAATTAAGAAAGAAAGACACTAGTTTTATTTTCTATAAATAATATTCTACTGCTTTTTGCAAAAGATTACAAGCAGAAGGTATTAAATCTTAAGTTAAAAATTATAGACAAGTATAAAATACAGAATTTTTTTTTTTAATAATTTTTTAGTATTAAAGTACTTAAAAATTACAAGAAGTAAATAATTACGCTTGTGTATAATATATATATTAATAAAGTTACAAAGAAGTTTAAGCTAAAAAAATAGTAGCTTTTTAAAGACTCTACTGCTGTTAGAGGAGCTAATTAAGAACACTAGCAAAGCAACTAAGCAAGAAATTAAAGCTTACTAAAAAAAAGTTAGATTAGTGCTGTATATAGCTATTATACTGCAACTAGATATTGCTTACTTAATATCTAAGCTCTTACACTTTCTTACAAACTCTAGTAATTAATAAATAAAAGCTTTCAAATAAGTAATTATATACCTTTATTAGACAAGATAAGATGCAATCTAATATAAGAACTATAATAGCTTAGACCTAATAATTGCAGGCAATGCTTCTTTTGTAGATAATTAGGAAACTTATTAATTATTTTATAGATACATAGCTGTTTTATACAGTAGTCTAATATCTTAAAAGGCAGCTTAGTAGACTATAGTAACTATATTAACTACTAAGGCTAAGCTACTGCCCTTAAGTATACTACTAAAAAAGCTATAGCCTTAAAGCGCTTCTTTTATAAGCTATCTTTTAATCTAAAAAACGATTAGACAGTCTAGTATAGTAATTAACAAATAAAAAAACTTATTATAAAAAAGAATTAGCAAATTAGCACTTATTTAAAACATGTTAATATATAGAATATATAGCTATAGTAGGAATTTACTAAAAAATTATTTTAAGTTAAATACTTAAAAACAGTAATCATGCTGGCTAATAAACTAACTAAAACGCTTACTTAATAATAGTTTAAGAAGTTTAAGCAGTTACTTAATTTTTAGCAAGTTAAGCACTTAATTAAAAGTAATAATAATCAATAAGCAAAAAAATTATATTAAGTATTAATATTTATATACTAGGCTAAGTCTTTTTTTAGTTGCTTAAGATAAGTAGAAGATTAGAAGCTAAACTAACTAAAAACTAAAACTAAGACTAAAAATAAGCTTACTAGTAAGTATTAATATTATTATATTTACTAGACTTTATTAATAAGTCTTGCTTAGCATTTTAAGCTTTAGTAAGCTTAAGCGCATTATTTACTATTTTAGCTTAGATAGCCAGAGTGCGCAGGCAAGCAATATAAAAATGTAAATTTAATCTATTACTTTTATATATTAAGTTGCAAGATAATTGCCTACTTATACTAGCATACTCTTATAGTTAAGATCTATAGTAATTAGGATAGTGTATATAAGAGTAATTATAAAGACTAGAAAAAGGCAGTATTTTATAAGCATAGTATTTTTAAACTAATAATTAATAAAAAGAATTTTATTATTATTACTATAACTAAATTTGTTGTTGCTGCAGCTATTGTAGATTATAAGCTAGCTATTAAGTAAGCTAAACTGTAAGTTAACTTAGAGTATAAGCAGCAGGCTTTTAACTAAAAGAATAACCTTAATTTAGTCTTATAGCCTGCAAAGCAGGGTATATTTAGCGTAAATAATTATTAATATTATACTTTAAGTTAAAAATGCTTACTAAAGCAGGCCGTAGGAGCTAAGCGCTAATATCTCTTAACAAAGTTTTTCAATTATAATAATTAGAAGCTAGAGGCTTTTGCGTAAAAGGCTTTCTAATTAATATAGCACTACTATTAATTTTTTTACAGTAAGTAATAATGTTGCTAAGTAGCTACTGCTTGTTAACGTAGTACTTATTATTGTTTTATTTTTTAAAACTAGTTAGTAAGCTAAGCAAGAAGCTTAAATAATTAGTAACTTACGTCTTTATCTCTATATAAGGCTATAAAGTAATTAGCAAGATTATTATTAATTATATAGTATATATAAAATAAGCAATTTTTTACAGTAAGTACTACTTTAACTACTAGTCTAAACTTAGTTAAAGCAGCGCTTAGTAAACAAACTGTTAAGTATTTTCTTTATATAGCGCTTATATAGAGAAACGCAAAGATATAATAAATTAGCAGTAATTTTTAGAAAGCTTGCTAGCGCTTTTTTTTAAAGAGTAGAAAGTGTATTACGCTCTATTAACTGTTTTATAAGTGTTTCTAGCTTATTACTATTATTATATTGCTGTTAACATAATACTGCTTAAGCAGTAAGCTACTATAACTTTTACTTTAGCTTTTAAGCTGTCTTGTTCTTGCGCTAGCTTAATTACTTAGTTAGGCTCTTATTTTAATTAAAGTTTAAATAAAGGCTAGATAGTAAACTCAACTTAATAAGTAAAAAGATTAATCTTTAAGCAGAGCTACTAGAAGTCTTACAATTAGTATATAAATTTAGAGGCAACAGCAACAAACTTTAATTATTTTAAAAATTCGCTGCTTTTAAAATTTTATTATTATACAGGCTTTTACGTGCGTAACACTTATACTTAGCACTATTTTTACGTTATTAACAGCAACTCTCTAAGCGACGCTTACGCTTATTGCTATTAGAAGCAGACTATACTAAAAAGATTAGTAGCAGATTAGTAAGAGAACAGCAAGGTAACAAGGCTTACTATATTAATAGTAATAAAAAAGAGTTAAAGATTAAGAAGGCTTAGTAATTAATATTATAGTAAGATTAAAGGTTTTAGAAAGGCAGTAGACGTAATTAGTATTTATTGTAATTATTTATAGACTAATTACGCAATTCTTAGAGTCTATTTAATATCTTAATATTATAATAGGACTAAGCTGCTTACTTAATTACTACAATATTACTACGGAGAAAAAGATTAGGCAGTAGAACAATAGTTTTAAGCAGGCCTCTTAATTATTAATATTAATTTAGTAAGGATTAACTTCTTGCTTACAGCTTAAATTAAAGGTTTCTTACTAACCTAAGGTGTGTGTTAGAGTATTAACACTCAGTTAAACACGCGGATTATCTAGTTAATTAGGTGATCCTAGTAGGCTGCTGCACGTGACGGCCACGCTAGCACCTATACAAGCGGGCCAGATTGACACTTTGTTGTGACCCTTAGTGATCAATACACTCATTTCACTCCATTTGATCAATATTAGTTGCCTCTTCTCAGCTCCCACAACTAAGCTTTTTAAGTGTGCTTAAAAATTTATTATACTATAACAATAATAATTCTTTTAGGCTGTATAAAGCTCCTTTAAGCCTAATATACCTTTTTAAGCGCTTGTAAACATTTAGTAGGTTATATATAACTACTATTCTATTACTAATATTAGCGTTAAAAAACGCGCCTACTACATTAAGCTACTAAATTTTTATATTAAACTTAGCTATAATTACTATTGCAAGTCTAAAAGATTGCATAGCTAGTGTTACTGCATACTTAAAGTGTAGTAAGTCTTTTACTTAAAAGTCTTTTCTTACTACAAGACGTGCTTGATACTTAAAAAAGTAGCTGTTTTTATTAAGCTTATAGGTAAATACTTATTTAAAAGAAAAAAGCCTAAAGTTCTCTAAGGTCTCTTCTTCTATCTAAGTGCCTTTTAAAAGTAAAGTATTAATATCTTTTTAAGTAGCCTATCTAAATAAAGTCTTCTATTAGTAGTTATAAAGGTTCTTCTATTTGTTTAGAAACTTTAGGAGATTATTAAAGTATGTATAAGATTAATTAACCTTTCTAAAAGCTACTACTACTATAGCATAAACTATAATTAGCTCTTAATTTTTTTAAGCTAATAAAGTAGTGCCTTAAGCTTAAGTGCCTTTAAGAAGTTATATAGCAGGTAGTGTATGCCTATACCCTTTATATTAAGACTATATTAGTTCTTGTTCTTTAGCCTTAAGAAGCTCCTTGCAGAAAGTCTTTATACTTTCTTTTTATAAAGTCTTTTTACTAAAGAATTTTAAAAGACTCTAGTTAATGCTGTAAAATTCTTAGCACTACGCTAGGCCTTTTTAAAAGTATTTCCTACTCTTTCTAGAGACTGTAAGTGTCTCTGCGCGTTTATTAAGCTTAATCTACTTGTTATTTACAATTTTTAAGAGCTAAGCAGCTTATTACTACTACTTATAGCCTTTTAAGCTAAAGTGCTTTACTTTAGCATTTGTGCTTCTAAAAAAAAAGGCGCTAGTGTTACTTTAAGCATTAGTAGCTATTCTAAAAAACTTTTCTACTCTACATAAATTTTCTAAAAAGCGTTAGCTTAATACTCTTTACATGCTTTTAGTGTACTACTTATTAAAAACTATAGTAGAGCTTTTATAGTCTTTGTTATTTGCTAATTACTTATTAGCTATAAGGCCTTTTATATTGTTACTTCTACTTAACTAATACTATAAGCTACTTAAGGATTTCTCTAGCCTTACTAATTTTATTATTATTAATAATATGTACTATAAAAACTATGTCCTGCCTTAGTAGCTTATAAGCTAGTTTTTTATAGTATAGTATTTTATTAAATGTAATGTTACGCGTTGTAATAACTTAGTTAAGCGCTAAAACTTATATCTAGTATATATTAGAAGCTCTATAGCCTACTAAGTAACTAATATAGCCTTTAGAAAGAGTCTTAAAGCTTTTCTTATATTACTTAGCTACTCTATCTTTATTTAAGCAATAGGCGCAGCAGCTATAAGCGTATATACAACTTTAATTTAGTTTTATGTTTGTTGTAAGGCTCTTAAGAAGTTTTAGTTTATAGTACTTAAAGTACTTTTTACTCTATTAGTTAAGAAGCTTATTTAGTAAGCGCAAACTATGAGCGTAAAATAAGCTTATATTATAAAGCTATACTATAGCTTTAACAATTTTTAGCTAGAGTTTCTTAGGTAGGTTTACGCTTACCTTTATCTTAACTAACTTAGTTATTATTTTTTATCCTGCTTATTTAGTAGCTCTATTTAGTTTATATATATATAGTAAAAATAGCTTAATTATAATACTGCATTTTTTATACTATGTTTAGTACTACAATATACTGTACTAAAAGAGCGTTAAAAGATTATTATTTTGTTTAATTCTATCAATCTAGAGCTTATAATAAGCTTTAATAAAAGCTTTAAGATAGAAAAAAGCTTCTATAATTTTTAAGATAGATTTAGCTTATAAAATGTATATATAAAGCTTTGGTGTGGGAAACCCTGAAGGTGAGAAGTAGCAGGCAGGGAGCTTTTATGAAGAAGTATTGCAGGCTCCTGCTGCGGTAACGTATGTATCCTTACCCTCCTCCTCCATCTCCATCGCAATCTTGTTGCCAGCCTATGGCTGGCAATCGCCGTTGAACACGTTTTAATTAGTGTCGTTTTTTGGTACCTTCAGCAAATTTTTTCGACCCTAATTTTTGCTTAGTACCGTGTCCGTGCGCGTTTTGAGCCAGTTCATGTTTTGAGCCACCCCACCAAACTGAGATTTTAGAAAAATGAGGCTGTAGAG